>VNJS01015914.1:0-20939 GCA_008042575.1 Drosophila watanabei
GATCCGCTTTTGTTCGGGTCAAGTCATTTAAATATGGCCATCGGACAATGGGTCACAGCCACACACACACAAGGTAAACTCCAAAACTAAACAGAATGTCAAAAATGAAAGTCCAAACTTGATGGAAGACAAAGGCCAGAAAGTAGGCAAGTTGAAGATGCGCTGGTTAAACAAAAGGCGGTGAAAACTTTCCTCGCACACAAAAGCCAAAACTTTCGCAGGCTTTCGCAAGGGAAAGTGGGAGAGCTGCTGCTTATCTCTGGAAGACACTGGGCCAAGTCAGGACCAAGGACTCTGCTGGACTCGGGACTCAGGGAATCGGAACTAAGGACCCAGGGTAGCATCAAAAGCATGCTAATGTCCAGCCCTGGCCGCAATACGCCCACCACGTAAACAACAACGCAAATTGAAGGAAAAGACACTATGATCGACCATGGAATACCCGGGAAGTTGTGGATTAAATCATTGCATACTTTTGGATGTCTAAATTATTAAATAAATGAAGTAATAAATACATTTGACAACGGATTAGCATGCTTCAGAAAGTCGCAAACGTTTTATTTTTCCATGAAGACTATTTCTGAACATTTTTATTTGTATAATAAAATAGAAGAAGTCAGATATGTGCCTGTAATTTTATAAAATATATAGTTCTTTGCAACCTTTTCCCCTATTACACTGATGAAATATACCCTTGACCACTACAATTATTGGGTATAAAAACGGGGCCAGAAGAGACAAAGACCCAGACAAGAGCCGAGAAGTCAAGCACAAAAAAGGGTCAAGATGGCAGGAGCTGGAAAAGTGGAAGCAGGGGAGAAGAAATCCCCACCAGAGAGATATCTCCTCCACGCAGGATATGCGATGGCGACGCATACGAATCAATTGATTTGCGAAAGTGTGGCGACGACGGATGAGGAGGAGGAGGCGGTGGGCGAAAGACCAAGGCAGGATGAAAGGTCCCTTACAGAATGCAAAGTCTCCGCTCGTTTCCTATTCCGTCTGCTTTCTCTGATTTTCTTTTTTGCCCCCTTTGTTTTTTTGTTTTCTGTTGCCAATGCAGCCAAGTGGAATAAATTTCCAGCAGTCAAGGTAAATCGTCGTGCAAATCACTGAAAGCAAATTAAAAAGTAACAGCCAGGAGAAAGGGCAAAGGATGACCAAAGTCAGGTGAAGTATGTAGATAGATATGCCGCCACTAGCTGAGACACTGATAAAAATTAAAAGCATATGGTATTTTTTAGTAATTAAAATAAAATGATATTAATTAAATAAGTACCCAAATGTTACAATTTATGAAGTCAAAAATATATTTATTAGTCGCTTCATATGAAAGTTATAAAAACCTTCAATGAAAATATTCTTGAAAATGGTCATATTAAAATTGGAAAAATATGCTTATATTTAATTATAATAATATACAGGAGAGCCTGGGTATTTTTCATTTCCTTTTATCAAAAGGATCTAGCAATTCTACTAAAAATATTCATAACCTTTTATAGAATATATTTTAATTTAGATTTATTTAAAATATAATGGAAATAGAGTAGCAAGAACTTCTTTAGGCAATCCGAGATAACAAAGTATATTAATATTATAAGTAGACTCTTTTAAATATTAATTTCCAAGACCTAAACATTATCAGTTCATAAATCTTATATACTTTCCCTTAGTGCACCATGATATATTTTCTATAAAGAGAGACAGAGTCAATAAGGATGATGGGGATGGAGGAACAAAAGGGTCAAGCGTTCGACGCAATAAACCAAAATGCGACTATCGGGCCAAAAGGGGGCGGTGCCCCAAAACGAAGCCGGGTTGGAGAAGCTCTAAAGGATTTCCTTATAAATTATTGTGAATTTATGCGAATCATTTCCAGTTGGATTGCCGCCGCGATGGCGATGACGAAGCCTCCCCGCCGCCACTGGTTCGACGGATGGAGGTGGAGATGGAAATGGAGCAGGAAAGCCGCCGAGGATTTTAACTTTATAATTGAATCCATTACTTAAGAACGTGCGTCCAAGATTTCGACGTATTAAAGTGTTGGCACAGCACCCCTGCACCCCATCTCTCTATTAATTTCCCCAATTCAAAATCCTTGCCCAAGCCTCTCCAAGCTACAGCGCTGAATGCCAAGGGTAAGGTTCGAGTTAAGTTCTTGGTTTGTTGGCAACACAAAAACCCCGAAATAAGTTTTAATTACGGGCATATGATGGTGGCCGATAATAATAATAATAATAATAACGGCGAGCTAACGCAAACGAAACGAAACCGAACCGATCCAAACGAAGCGTTGGAAAAACTTTTGGCGCCCCGGCAACGTAGACTGACTGAAAAATTCTATTATAATTAATAGCAGAAAATTATGAAATTAATGCAAAGCAACGGGAGCAGAAAAAAAAAGAAAAACGAGGAAAAGTGCGGTGGAAAGTACACGCACAGCAGCTCAGCCAGAACAGCAGCCCGAAATTGGATTCATTAAAAATTGAAGTGGGTTTTCGTGGCGCAGGCCGAAGGACGCAGGATGCGAGCGAAAAAGTGGGCTCCCGCTCGGGCTTATCCCAAAAACTTGGAATGCAGCGCAAGGGTTGAGGGTCTGGGCCTCCTTCCGGGGGTCTCTTCAAGGATCCCCGGCAATAATTGAATCTCTCAGGTCTCTTTTGCCCCAGAGTCGGCATAGATTTCTCCAATCACATTTCAGCTGTTGAAATGTTGATGAGGGACAGATTAGAGGTTACAAATTTGGCATTCCACTGAGCGGATAATCAGGAAGTGGACTCGGTCGAGGGGGAGTTACTTGTGGCCTGTCAGTTAATAGAGTTGATATTTCTGACTGCAAAATAATCTAGGGTCCTTTTTTACTCATTTTACAGTGGGTTCGATTTTTAAGTTTCCAACTATTTATACTTTTTTTTAGTAAATTATAAATATTTTCAAAGTTATTTGTCAATACAATCCATAAAACTTCAATTAATTATGAATTTTTCTCATTTATTTTATAAAACCAGACAAAATGTCAGTCTATCTAGTTACCATAAATTCCAATTAGCTTTAAATGCATGTCTGCAACCTGAACTAATGTTTATAATTAAAGTATCAAATTAATTCTCTCAAATTAAGACATCAATGCTTAAATTTAAATATCTGCCAACTCCACATAAAATAATGCACTAACGAGGCAGCGATATTATGTAGAAAATTATGTTCATAAAATTGAAATCAAATAACTTTCTGTTTTACTATTTCACACATTATATTTGGCATGTTTTTGTGTTCATTTCACAGGCTGGATAATTTGGAGCATCAATTTAATTTCAAATTAATTTTAATTCGACATCTGCGAGTTAAAATAATATGCAATCAGTTAGAGTTTATAAAATAACATTGGAATGGATATTTGAAGTATCACTTTAATTAGCGCAAATTGCAATAATAACATGAACACTCGTTCTGTTTCTGTTCAAAACGAGAATATGCTCTGGCAGCGGGGAGCTGCTCTTTAAGGATTAAGTTTATCCTGCGCCAGGATGATGTATACGCCTCTTATCTCCATTTCATTTCACTTTTCAACTGGATTTTCTCTCGCTTTTTTCCTCCCCGGTTTTTGTTGCACGCAATTTTTCATACTAATTACCAAGCAATTTAGTTTTGTGTTTACACTCGCTGGCGGGCTGTCGGTTTGTCGGGCTGGCGGGTTGGCGGGCTGCCTGGCTGGCTGCCCAGTTGATTGGCATTGGCAGCGGCAGGTGGCCGCCTCATTAGTGGCTTAACTTGCTATACAAAATGTGTGGCACTTATGGCCAACACAACTCAACGGAACGGCACTGAACGGAGCCGAACAGAAGTGGTGGCAACATGAAACATGAAAAAGCAGCAGCATCAAATTGACACTTAACCGAAGGGGCAGCCGGGTGCCAGAGTCAGAGTCAGTGGCAGAGGCAGTGGCAAAGGCAGAGAGGCAGAGAGGCAGGGGCGGGGCAAAAACAGGAAGGCAACAATAAGCAGCCACACGTTGACCAGCCGAGTGGCTGGGGAAATGGCAAATCGGGGAAAGGGAAGTGGTACCAAGGATGGGAGCTGCAGGAGCAGGAACAACAGCATTACCAACTGTGTAAACAAAAACGACGGCGTCGAGGACAAGGCAACAGCTCACACACACCCTTGTACACTTTAAAAAAATTTCTAAAATATTTATTACTTAAATGTTTTATCAGGAATATTTAGAGCTTTGATAAAGAAAGTCATATAGAAGCTCAAATAATGTCCTTATGATTGACTCAAGAGGTTTTGCCTACGGAAATCCGTGCCACGTTCTTGTGAAGAATAAGGCTTAACTATATAACTGATTTAGCAGGAAGCTATCTTGTCATTATCTGGTGATATTCAATTTAATTTTGAGTATAAATATTGCCAGTCAGTTGCTAAAAACAGTTGGGAGTTATAGTGAAAAGTAAGTGCAACCATACTGTAAAGATCTCTTGTGTGATTTTAACTATATTCTGGGGATGAAAAAATATTAAAATATATATTAATTCTTTATCAATATCTGATGCAAAGGCCTTTACATAAAGCAATATTAAACATTCCGATATACATAGAAGCGATAAGTCGATATTCTATTTGATATTTTTATTTAATTCGCGTCTCAAAACCAGCTACTATTAAATTAGTTTACAAATCACTTACTAGAAGTTATCAAGGTAATATAGATTTTTTTTACGTTTATTATTAATATTTTTTCGATATAAAAATATCCATATTACATATTTTTATTATTTTATTATGAATTTTTACTTTATTGATATAAAAATAACGATATCTCAAATTTTGGGATATTTTTGATAAGAAATAAAGCGCAATTTATTTTGCAGATATATAATCCACTTCTTTCTTCGACATGCATCCCTCCTATTTTTCGTTTTAAAGAATATTTATTTTTATATTTTACAAAAAGTAATACATTTCTGAGGTGAGTTTTTTCTCGGTGCCCCAAACGAGAGGAAAGGATGTGAAGTATGGGTCTGGGGTAAAACGACAGCGACAAAGCCTGCCACATATCAGTCAGAGATGAGACACAGCGACAGAGACGCAGAGAGCGCGGCGACGGGGACGGCGAAGAGAAGAGCCGGAGAGACACAGAGGCCCAGAGAGATCCTTTAAAGTCGACCCGGGCACTTGTTGGTGTCCATAAGCTGGCTGGGCAAACAGGCAAACAAACCCAACTAACAAGCCATAAGATGACAGCCTGCCAGTGACAAATTGTGCCAAATCGAAATGGTAAACAAATGCCGGGCATTGAAAGAGAAATGCCAACGGAGAAATGTCAGGGAAAGGCCAAGAGACGAGAGACGAGAGACCAGAAGCGAGAACGAGAATCGAGAAACAGGAAAGGCAGAGAGGCAAAAGATCTCGGAAGCAACAAATATGCAAATTTTGCACATCTGCTAATTTGCTAAGCTGAAAAATATGAGCAACAGATGGGGGAGGGGCCAACTTGAGCCCAGAAAATATTGATGCAAGGCAATCAACTGTGCCACGGGGCGTATGCGCAATATTGCGATGGGAGGCTGGACAGACGGTCGACCAGGCAAAGTGGCCACAGATCATAGCTCACTTCGGTCCACTTTGTGCGGCATTAGCTAAGCAAATAATCATTACATTTTCCATTTGTTTTTTGAATACATAACATACATACATATATTTATCTGTGCTCCAGGTTTGTGTGCTTTATTTTCGTGTTGTTTTATTTTTTGTATTTTTTCGGGGGAGTGTATATCGATGGCCCCGCAAATAAAAATCTCTCACGCATTCTCGGCACGTACCACATGATTCCCATCCCATTCCACCCCCTGGACAACTTGCCTCTCATCACTCAGCCTCCCCACTTGACGAACAAACAGCTCTCGAGGCATAAGCCACCCCCAACCCTCGAACTCGCAACGCCCACACCCCCACTCGAGCCTCCCCCTTCTTCTTCCTTGAGGAGAGGAAAAGGAAAATCCCCCGCAGTTTCCCCCCATTTAAAAAAGTATCAATTTCATTGTTACGCGAGCTCGTTTTTTTTTTTCCTGTTCCTCTCTCTTAGTGTTTTGGTTCTTTATTATATGGAACATCCTCGCAGAAGAGTCTTGTGAATACCACAAGCAGCTGATAAAGAATAACACAGTAAAGCGAAGTGGCTAGAGACTAAAGTATAGAAGAGATTATTGAATAAAAAAAATCAAGCACTTGAATAAGAAAAAAGATAAAAACTTTGGGCACGCAAAAACTTTACACAGGAAATTATGATTATGCCAAAGAAGATGCCTGGGAAATTCACGAGAAAAGCGAAAAAGGTAGTCTGGCAAAAAAAAAGGTTTCAAAAGCTTAATTAAAAACTAAAAACATTGAATAGAGTTTTGGTTTAAAGCATGAAAGGGTGAGTAATTAAAAAGTATAAAAATAAATAAAGTAAACAAAAATAGGAAAGAAATTATTTATAATAAAGAGACCTTAGAAATATTATTAAAATATTTAAATGGAGATGGAAGCAAAATCCGTTTTAAATTATAAATTTAGAAGAAGGACTTTGATAATGCTTAATTAAATGTTCACATAATATTTAAATTCATTAAATTAATATTTTATTTAATTAATAAAAAGAAAATAAAAATCAAGACCATGAAGAATAATTACAAAATCACTCTCAAAACTACTTATAGACAATATCCTAAGATCCTTATGTCTATTTTATTAAATACTGTTATTGAATACTAAATATTACTGATACACTTAATCAATCCCTACTTCAATTTTACAACAACAAAAAATTATTAATAAAAGTTGAAAAGATAGACTCAAAGTTAGGGCAACGAAAATTCGTTTTCCTTCAGCCTGCTTGCCCGATTTTCCTCATTTTCATTTGGCTGTGCAAAGTGAAATAAATTTTGAAACGGCAATTGCACGAGGGGCCCATGGCAATATTAGATGAACATTTTCCAGCAGGACCCCGGAACGAAACGGAAAGGGAAGGGGGGGCATGGGAACGGAAAAGGGACGACGGGCAGCTGGAGCAGGACAACAAATTATTGCCCGGTCATGACGTGAGTTTTCATTCGACTTTGACTTTTTGCATAAAATTTCAATAAGGCCAAGTAAGCAAATGAGTTTTCTTCGAACGTTGTTTTTTTCCTTCTCTCTTTTTTTGTTTTCCAATAACTGCTGCTCTTGCTCCTGGCTCGGCTCCTTCCCTTTTCCTTTGAGTAGACAAAGTACCAATAGTTTGTTTTAAGGCTCTGTGTCCCTAGTGTCAAATTGAGCTAATCAGGCTCAGGTTGGAGCGGAGAGCAAATTTCAACAGGAAGGGAATGGGGAGGATAATGCATCAATTTGTGGTCAAAATGGCAAAAGCGTTAAGTTTTTATGGCCAACGACTTTTTGGATCTAGACCAAAAATAATCTCCTGCTGTTCCCCAGACCGAGTTTGCTGTTTGTTTGCTGCGAGTTTTGCTCGTTTGCTGTGTATTTTATTTTATCGCTGTTGGCAGGCAAACCAAAACAACAATAAAACCAGTCAAAAAGCACTCGAAATGCCAAATGAGTTGAGCTCGGCCCCGCCCACCTTTCGCCTAATGGCCCACCCACGCCCACGCCCATGGGGCCACCCGGAAAACTCCGGTTTCCACAGCACCTCCTCTTCTCTGTGTGTGTGTTTGAGCTCACCTTTTGCAATTAATCCGTGGCTGAAAAAACCAACGAAGCCGCCTTCTCTAGAAATATTTTTGGCCCAAGAAATGGCATGGAAAACACTACCCACTCCCTCTCATTTTTGGTGTTATCTCAGCATTTCGCTTCGTTTTTCATAAACAAAACGAGAAAATCTGTTTTGGCTGCCAGCGGGAAAAAACAACAACAACAACGACAGCAACAACTTCCAGCTGCAATTTGGCAGCGTTTTGCGGCGGGGATTTCCCTGCCAAAGAAAAACTCCCCAAAGCCCTGTCGCAATTGCTGTGGATGCTGCTGCCTGCTGCCATTTTTCGGTCTCAAGTGACAAATATTAGAGGAGTCTTTATCGCTAATTAGACTTGGTAGCCGTAAATCTGTTGTCATTTGTTGTACTTGCCGTTGTCACAAGTATTTCTGGCTAAAGTCAAGCTGTGCGAATGCATTTTCAACTTTGCCAACTTGATGCCGGAAACATTCCGAGACTCGAAGGAGTTTCGGGCTAAGAACTTAAGCCCTCGGCTCTAGAGTAGCTCCAAGGGAAGTGCCAAAGGGGAAATGGATCTGAGAAGTAATTGCAGGGAAGTCTTTGGGATTGAATCCATTTTCAATGAGTATCAAAATGTAATTAACTCTTAATTTGTTTATTGTACCTAATTTGCAACATATATTTCCTTTTAAATTCCAATAAAACTCAACTAAACCTTTAAAAATTCGACTTCTTCGACTATTTCCAATAGCAAATGATAAGAATAATTAAATAAACTAAATGGAACCCTGCCCAAACCCTTATCAAGTCAAAAGACTGCCTTTACTGTGCAATTATTGTTATTTTAAGAGCACCACATGCGGTGGTAATGGCAATGACAGTGGCTAACTATGGAAAACAATGGCCTTGGATTGCATCCAGCTGCCATTCTGAGCGGATGGCAGACGAAAACGATTCTGCGGATACGGATTCACCAGCGAGACAAACGACAGGCGACACTGGAGGAGGAGCAGGCAGCAGGCAGGCATTCAGCAGGCTTTCTACGATTATACGAATTTTTTATGGCACATATGAGACTAATAGAGCTAGAGGAGCAAAGGGCGGAGGCAGTGGAAGGTGGAGCAGCTGGCACATGCCAAGAAACGAGCCGAGGCCAGTGGCAATTTATGCGGCTCAGTGTTGCATTAAATGTACAGTGAAATGCTTGAGTTAATAAAAAACAAAAAAAAAAAAGAAATACAAAATATATAAAAAACAGCCAAACGGCGGCGGGCTTAAACACAACTGCCAACAAAAAAAAAACAAGAAAAATAAAAAGTAAAACGAATCTGAGAACGATGCCGAAACCGAAACCGAAACTGAAACCGAAAATGAAAATGAAAAAGGAGCCCAGGCCCAGAGAAAGAAAAATCCTTCAGCCGCATCTAGCTTGAAGTGTGGCCGGAAATGAAGCGTCCCCATTTGGAGGTAATAAGTGTTTTCGGGCTTTTGTTTTTGACATGCCCATGATGAAGTGGGGTATTATGGTTTCCTCGTGCAGAATGCGACCAAATGCGGATTTATCTGGGAATAAACGTGATCAACATAGATTATTGGCCGAGATTTTGATGACATGGATATTGGAATGAACACGAGCCTGATTTGTACTCTTTGAAAGCTTTTGAGTTTGTTATAATTATTTTAAAGTTGACGTTGGTTTTATAATTATATTTCCTTAATATTTTATGTCACCTATTTAAGTTACATAACTTCTAATTAATTATAAAACAAAGAATAATATTTAATTAAAATTAAAAATACTTTTTCAAAACCTATGAATTCCAAGTGCCAAAAGTTGCCCCAGACATTATTGCTTATGATTGTTATTGAATATATTTATTCAGGAGCTTAAAGTCCACAGTAATCATTCTTCTTCTTGACTAAAATATATATATATATTTATTTTTGTAAAACTACTGGAATTTTTGAGCTGTTTTACGTAAAAAAAAATATTAAACAGTATAAATATTCAACGTTATATCATGTGTAGGTCCTGTGTAACTAATTCTGATCAATATTGCTTCACCATTTATACAATCTAGTGTTTTCCTTCTGCTAAAATCATTTTCCGAGACGAGCATGGAGCAAACGAAGTACGAAATCCCAGGAATATAACAAGGAGCATATACCGAATCCTGGGCCTAACCAAGCGCAACCAAAAACTTAGTTAACATACGCACACCCAGCAGAGCCTCGGCCTGGGCTCACTTTCCCTTGGAATAAGTGTGTGTGGCGTGTGTATGATAAATAGCTTTCAATTTATATGCCTCGAGGGCGGTCAGGCCAAAGTTTTTGGCTCCGGGATTGCGGGGATGCGAAGTGGAGACTTAAAGGTGTTCAAGGGTCATTTATCAGGCAGAGCGGCAACATTTAGCGCTGCCTTCCTTCAGCCAGGACATGCCATAGGTGGCAGGATGTGGCGGCGAGGCGAAGGTGTGTCTAAATATACCCAGATATACCTTCTATATATCTGTGCCCCACACTATGTGTGTGTGTGTGTATTTGCGAGTGTGGCAAGGAAATTTATGCTTTCCAGCTTCTCCACACGAAGTGCGGAATCCAAGGGAATGGGGGCCAGCAACTCCTCCAACTAGCGGAGTATTCATTTCGATCCAAAAGTGAAAATCATTTGCAATTGTGGCAGTTGGCAGTTGCCAGTCGGCGACTTGTAATGGCTTCGTAGAGCGGTCGAAATTACTTTAACCCGCCAGCTGAGGCTCTGGATAACTTTGAGCTTTACCTTTGCATAGAAAAAAATCTTCAACGCAATTTTAAAAGTAAAATTAACCCTAGTAAATATGTAATTAAAAACATAAGGCTTAAAAAAATTTCAGAGTTTTAAAATCAATATAAAAGCTGTCTAAAAGTATGATATAAGATATTAAATAGGTTTGCCATGTTCTGTAGCATACTTTTCAGCTCAATTTTAATTGATTTGAAATCTCTAGCTCACCCACAGATTTCTTTTGACACCTTAGAATCTTTCGATTTAGTTGCCTGCATTTTTCTCTGCGTGCACCATCTCTGCCCCCGCCTGTTCTCTATTAAATGAGTGAGTAAATGTGTGTAGCTGTCGACAGGTGTGCAAGTAATTACACTCACACCCATCATCAGCAGCCATCGAGGGATGAGAGGGCGTGGCTTAGCCTTTGCATACCCGGGCACACAATTTATATTTGCCAAAGCTGCCGCTGCCACTGAACTGATGCTGGGGCATTGGGACTTCAAGGCTTCAGACTGGCTGCCGAAGGGCAAGGAGGCAGGCGGGCTGGCAGGCAGTCAGTCAGTCAGGAAAAATGGTTGCCATTTCCTTGGTCTCGTCAAAATTAATTAATTTGCAGCGGCGCTGCAGCGACGACGACGGTTACGACGACGACGTTTGGGAGACGTTACCCGTAACTCGGAATTCCATCTAGCCTGCGGTTATGCCTTAGAAAGCCACCTCTCACAGATCCCTACCCACACACACAGTCCACAAATCAAACCGAGCAGGCAGCAAACGATTTACACTGTCCAACAAGATGATTGACGGCCCATTAGCAACGCGAAAAATTAAGAGTAAAATAAGGATATTATAAATGTTTTGCCTTTGGAATTATAATCTCAAAAAGGTACAAATTTAAAAGGATCCTTTAAATGTCAAAATAAAACCTTTAAATATATATAAATAAGAGAAATCAAGGGAACAGTAAATGTAAATTAATCGCTTTTTCTATGACAAAATGTTTAGTCATTTATATACGTGAACAATTCAATAATTTGTGAATAAATGAATAGTTAGAGTGTGTTTACACCATCTTAAAAATCTAACAAAAGTACAAATTTCTTAAAAACCCAAAACCCTGGTATTAATTAAGCTTCAAAAATTCCTGACAAAGTTTTTAGTTAGTTTTCTCACAGTTAAAGCTACACTAAATTAGTAGAAATGAATTCAAAGCAAATGTTTAGCAATTTCAGAACAAAGACGGGGTGTTATATGTACATATACATATATAGCATTATAGGATTGGTATTGAAAACTTTGTTGCCGAGTGAAATCAAATCCAGGGGTCAGATGCTATTGATTACCAAAGTGCGAGCCAATTGAATTGAATTTGTGCTACAAATCAAGTAAGCAACTTAGCAGCTAAACAACGGCAACAGCAACAAAAGCAACAACAACAACAGCCCCCGGCGCATCCCCTTCTCTTGGCCCAATTTTCACCCCACGCCTCTGTCAATAGCTGACCCCAATCAAAGGGGGCACACGAACGCACATGGACTTTGGACATTGGGCCAAGAGGAAGGGAGCAATCAATTGCAAGGAATGCGAGCCAAGCAAAAAAAAAATTGTGGAACAGGAACAAGAACACAGGGGAAGGAAGGGATCAGGAAAACCTGTCTTCAAAGGCCGAAGACTGAACTACCCTCAAGAAGCCCCACCGTACCAAGAGCTTATTGGCATAATTTTAATAAAATATTTATATTTTTTTTTAGGGAAAGTATTTTGATTTGTTTGTGAAACTTTATTGATAAAGAAACTACATTTTCTTATCTGAAAAATAATTTTGAAATTATATTTTGACCTTAAAGCTGAATTCTTAATGAATTTGGAGAAGTAAGATTATTGTAAATAATTGTATTTCTTAAAAGCAATTATACAAAATTGTTAAATTAGACTTTAAATCACTAATTTGTACTTGTTAGTATTATTTTAAAGGGTTTAAAAAAGACACATCTCGCTATTTTTACCTTAACCCCTAAACAGTCATAAGTATAATAAAGTTACCTAAAAAATAACTTTATTTCACTTAAAATTAATATAATTCCTAATTCAAAACAGTATACCATTATGTCAAGCTACAAATAAATTCCCACCTAAACATAAATCCAATCATAATCCTCGAAATATTTATCCAAAATTCCTGCCAAAACCAAGTCCACCCAATCACAAGAAAAGTGCGAACAAGAAAAGGACCTGGCCAAGAATGAATGGAACAAGGAGCAGTGCAGGACGAGCTCCTGGTGAAGGCGAACTCTGTGCGTTTCGCCGACCCACGTGGGAGTGAAGTGCAGCTATAAAATACTAATCCGCATCAAATGAATGCTACATCAATCTTGTGTCGGGCGCAGGCGGTGCCGGTGGCTGATGCGTCGCCAGGTGCGTGAGGTGAGGTGAGCCGTCAGAACCTAGAGAGCCAGTCGACGAGGTAGTTGAGCCAGCAGGAGCCAGCAGGAGCCAGCAGCCAGCAGCCGGGAGCCATCAACTATCCGCCGAAAAGGATGCAGGATGCACGATGCACGAACGAGCCAGCGACGAGGACGATGACGACGAACTGGCGGCAGGCGCAACTTTAATTTTGTTACTAAGCCTGCGACAGGGACATAGTGAAGAGTTGTACAGAGCAAAAAATGAGTATAAAATAAAGTTAAAATTATTACAAATATTAAAGTATGTCACAAAGCTCAAGGTTTAAAATGTAGAATTATCCAGACAAATGACAACGAAATTCGTAAGAAAAGCAGTTAGAAATTGATTTTGTTAGTTTTTCATTAAAGAATTATTATTTATTGAAATGTTTATGTTCAAAGGTAGAAAAGGAGTTATATTTTAAGATATTTTCCTATCTGCAGTTTAGAAAAGAGGCTGTTTCAGTGTCGCTGGCAGATGCCGTGGAGGAACCGCTCAAAAGTCATTTCCGCAAATGTTGTCGGCATCGTTGTCGGTGTCGCATCCTCGCATCCCCGCTTTGAGAATTGCGGCATCGGGGGATTCCAGAGCAGGCGGCGGGCAGCAAAAACTAGGGATTAGGGATTTGCGTGCACATAAATGAATTTGGTGTACGCAACGGGGTGGGGTGGGACAAGGCAGCAAGAGGGACATGTTACCTCCCCAAGGGGGTTAAGTGGGGAGAGAGAGAGAGAGCCCGCCCCACCGCCATCACCGTAAGCCGTAAGCAGCTGCTGCCGCAACAGTAAACGTTATCTACACGTGCACGTGCACTGTGCAACATGCAGGCAATGAGCTGGCTAAGGGGAGGCTGGGGATCCTCTAGTCCTTGCTCCTTCTCCTCCCCACACACATTACCCCTGGCGCATTACAATCCCACCACTATCCACTATCCAGTATCCCTTTGCCCCATTCCAGGCGAGCAGCCCGGCAGCAGTCTGTGTTTGCATTGGTGTGCAATTGTTGGCATTACGTGCCACTCTCGATTGCCATTCAATGCCAGGAGCAGCAGCAGCAGCAGCAGTAGCATCAGCTTTAGGACGGGAATCCTCAGCACAGCAGTGGCAGTGGCAGTGGCAGGATCTGGAGCCTGGCCCACAGCCCACGCAGAGCCGCCAACTATTGAATTACTTTCAACCTGCGACTGAAGATTGCACTTGAAATAGGATTCACAGCTCACTCGCTCTCCAAAAGCTTCAGATTTTCAATTTCCGTTTCCTTTTTTGCGCTTTTCCAGCCCCCTCCTGTGCGTCTGGTATTGGGCCAGGGATTGGGATTGCGACCGCTGCTCCTCCTCCTCCTCCTTCGATTTTTTCTCCCGTTTTGTTCATGTCTAAGCAAATGGAATAAGCGCGCTCATTGCTCCGGCTTGTTGCCGATGGATAGATGGATGCCAGGATGGAGCCCAGGATGGATGGCTCCCAAGCAGGAAGGGACGAATGGCCGGGATGGATGCATGGATGGATTGATGATTTCCAGCGAAAAAAAACTATGCAAACTATGGGCATGCCCTTTTAAATAGAGAGAGCGGCTGCCTCCACAATTTATTTATTATTTTTAATTTTGGGAAACCACACAAACCATAAAGCACAAAATTATATATATTTCGAATATAAATTCAACAAATTTATTATTATTAAATATTATGGTTTTTAAATTAAATACGCGTTAAATAATGTATTGTAAAAAAACAAAAAAGACAGCTTTAACAAGCTTCTTTTATTTATTAAGAGGCTTTTATTTACACCAATAATTTGAAGTTTTATAACTATGTATTTATTATTAATAAAACATATAGTGTTGAAATAAAAAGTATGACTTTTTTATACTAAGAAATGTTTTTAAAAAAAACTTGTAGTTAGGAATAACATTTTGAATTGAAAACAATGATTTCTTGACCCTAATAAAAACTTTTAATTTAAATTGCAGTCAAGAAAGAACCTAGTACTTATTCCAAACCCTTTGTTTAAGCAAACAAAATGTTTATAGACTTCTTTGGGTAGATCATAATATTATATATTACCAATGGTCTTAAATATTCATGGTTACCACAGGCAATTCCTACTTATCACTATGTTATTCTATTAGGACCGTAAACTTCATTTTCCCCAGCAATACCAGCAATACCGTATTCATAGTTGCCACTAAAAAATTCCCCGCTTATTTGTCGGGCCCCCGAAACGCCGCGTTTTGTGTGACGACGCCGAGGAAAGCGGAGTGGAAAGTGTGGAAAAACTAAGAAGGCGGTGAGTGGGCGACAACAGAAGCCAACGTGGCAACGTAATGGAGGGTGGGTGAAGGCAATGTTGCACGTGCAAGGCTGCAGTTGTTGTTGTAGATCGACGTTGCCACGAGCAACACAGAGTGTTCTCCCTCCTTCTTCCACATAGTACATCAATCCTTTAAGAAGCAACATTGAGTGCCAATCAACAAGTGCGTTCCATCTTGGACTCAACCTGTGCTTGGCTCCACCACCGCCGCCGCCTCTGCCGCTGCCACCGGGCCCACATGCAACAGTACGCTGAACACTTTTATTGCTAACCATTTCTTTCTTTTTACCCCTCGTTCTTTTTTTTTCGTTGTGTGAGGAATGGCGAATGTTCTGGCAAGGATTTGTACACACATTTGTACGCTCCACACACGTTTGCCAGGAGGGAGTGTGTGTGTGTGTGGCGAGGGGCCATAGTCGGATTGAAAAGAACTCGGCACGTATTTGTCACGTATTATATATTTATAGCAACCAATGAACCGTTGAATGCATGGACAGACTGCAGGATAGGATGTTGAATGCATAAAATGCCTCCCCACCAACTTACACTATGCTGCACACACTCACACACTTAGCTTGGGTTCCCCCCGGAAAAGTTCATCCTCTCGGACATTGCTCATACGCCGCGTGTACTTGAGAGCTGGGGTTTAGTTTAAATTGAATATTTCTAGGGCTGCCAGTGCCTGTGCAGCACAGAAATGGAGAGTGAGCACACACTGAGGCCAAAATCACGATCTCAAGTGGAAGATCTCACTTATTTGTTTGGTTTCGGTACACCTTGAGATACAGGGGAATACTTATTGATGGTTGAATTTTAATACTTTTTCTGGAGTTTATAATAAGAATTTTGTAAATATAAACAATAACAACCTCGAAACTCCAGTAATATTCCCTCCATAACCCTTATTTGCTATGAATAATAACATCTCATTAATTTTCCCTGGAAATATATCCAAATCGAGTTGCTTTCTCATCAAAATTAGATCATATTTGCTCTGTACATCTTACGATTTCGATTACAGGAGACGTACATATATATTTTTTTCTAAAATCATTTGTATGTTTTCCCCGTGCACGACTGAGACGGAGAATGGCTGTGTGGGTGGAAGAGAGATGGAGAAAGACAACCATCACAGTTTAATTATAATTTTAATCACTTTTGCAGCAGCAGCAGCAGGAGCTGGGAAGTAGCGACGGCGGCGCGGAAATGAATTTTATGAAGCGTGCTCCGAACTGTCGTGCCCAACATAAACTGTTGTCAGTTTCTGGGGATCCCTGGAGCAGGAGCCGAAGCACCAGCAGGATGAAGGGCTGAGAAGGAGCCAGAACCAGAGCCAGGATGAGAGCTGGAGCAGCAGCAGGAGCAGCAGCAGGAGCAGCGGCTGGAGAAGGGACAACAACCGACTGTCATGTCAATTCAATTTTTGTGCTTCCGTGCGCGGCGACAAGTTTTAGCCAGTTTTCCCAGCCCCTCACCCTAGGCTTTTCCGCCCGATTTTTCCTCTCTCTCTCCCTCTATCTCTCTCTCTCTCTCTTACTCGCTTAACCCCCCGTGACTCCCCTAGCAGTTCAGCCAGCGGCACTTTATGTACATCATCATCAACACCTTTTGCCAGGCGCCATTTACACGCCGTCGTCTATCCTCGTCTCTAAGTCTAATCAGCCCAGACAGCCATCAGTTGGGGGTTCGCTCTGTCTCTCTCTGGCGATTCTATGGGTCTCTACTTCCGTCTCTTTCTCTGCTCCAGTAGCTGCCTCTCATTGTCTTCCCCCTTTTCCCCCGCAGGAGCTGCGGGTAAGCGAATCAATTTTAATGCCGCATTTGTTGCTTGGATTTGTTGCTTTTTTTTTGGCTGGAGAGCAAAGGGAAAACGCTGATGAAAATGCTTAATCGGGTAGAGAGATTAATGATACCCTGCAAAAGTACGTTTTTAGAACCATCTATCCACAAAAGATTAAATATACAAGATAAATCATAGAAAAGAAAGGTTTCGAAAAGCTTAAGATACTCTTAAAGATATTGTATCTTTATTGTATATGTATCTTAATTACTTCCAACTAATCTACCCTGTAAATACCCCTTAGTTTCCCAGTAAAAAAAAACATGAATAATATTTCTCTTTCTCGCTTCGTTCGCCGGGGCCAGGCAGAACAAATTGAATCATATTTTTAACAGCGACGAAATGGGAAATTATAATTGCCAGCTGAGCATTTGCCATAGACTTTAGCCCTGCCACACTTCACTTCATTCATAGAGCGTTATGAATTACGGCAAGTGCATACTGTACATATATATATATATCTAGATGTATATATATCTAGATATCTAGATATAGAAGGCGAGCCGGGACGAGGCTGCTGACATGTTTTGTCCACAGGCACGCATTCTCTTGCGGCCTGGCTAACTGGCGAGCGGTTTTTCGGCGTTGGCTGGCAACTTTCCCAACGGCACGCGCTGCCGGCTGCTGCTTCCTGAATTTTCCCAGATTTCCCTCTGTCCCGTTTTTCCACCCTTTCCCCCCTTTCCCCCGTCTGGTGACGACAAGTCAGCCTGGCCGTGTCACTCATATGAGCCGCAAATATCCAACCCAGAAGCCCCGCCCCGCTGGGTGGCATTTCACGTTGATGCCACGCACGAACGCTTACTTTGTCGCATGCCCAACTTTTGGCTATTAAGTCATTTTTTGGCTTTTTACTTTCGGGGATCTGCGACAAATTCCCCGGGCTGCGTCCACTAATTGCCCAGAGTCTTGCGGCGGATGGAAATTCAACAGTTTTCAGCATCGGCAGACCCTCCATCATCGGGTTGGTCAAGTACCTTTCACTGCAGCTGATGTTGCTTCTCTTGGCCACACAACTTCAACTCTTTCATAAGAATTTACTTGAATGAATTGTGCAGAGTTTCAAGTGGCCCAGACGACGTCCAGAGGGGGGCGACGGGCAGTCGTGAAAATCGGGGAGGAAATTCCGAGCCAGCAAAGGAAGGGGGCCAGGAGGAGAGCCCGCAACAATGACAAGACAAGATGGAATGAATGCAGTGGATGGCATGGAGTGATGTGCTCGATGGCCACTCAAAACTCTATGGAAATCAATAAGAAGTGGCTAAAGAAATTCCCAGGGGTTAAAACCTTATTTGTGACTTTAAATATAGCGAAATATCAACTCTAAAATTATATTATAGAAATTTATAGAATTTTACAATAAATATTCTATAACTTTGACCAACTCTCTGGCAACTTAACCCCTTATTTTATTAAATCAAAGCAAGGACTTTTGATTAAAATATTTACAAACAATTATATGGGCACTTTACAAAGTTTTACAAAAAACGCGCACTGCTTTTATCTCTAGATCCTAAAAAATAGAACATGCCACCACATAAATTCAACTTTAACATATGATAAAAACCATATTACTTATCTTTTTGCAAAAGTATCATAAACAAATGGAAAAACTATATAAAAAACGCTAATTTCTGTGAAAGCAACATGAGGCAGCTTGTTGATTTATAGCTGTTAACATTTTATTGATTAAAAAATCAACCAAACAAATGTGCACAATCCAGGCAATGATTTCCAGAGAAAATGTTACACAAAAAAAGTGGTTTGTATAAATGGTTAACTTGTGTATTTATTTTAACTATAAATCGCTCGGTTTTCAAACAAAAAATTACCAAAAAATTAAATCCTATTGTCATGAAATCCCACCATCTTTAATTGCCAAAAAGTTAACTTCTATAAAGTCAGTCCGAGTTGAAAATGTATAAGAAACTTTACTCCACAGAAGGCAAACAATGGACACGGCCTGAGCGGCTACTTAGCCACTTGACTGCACTTCCATTTCCACTTCCACTTCCACTGCCACTGCCACTCCCTTTTTCTGCTGCCAGTTTTCCTTTTCCGAAGAAAAGTGAAAAGCTAGATTTGTCACGCACTGATGCGTCTTTAAGCGTTTTAATTACCCACCAAACGAAACGAAAGGCAACGAAACTTGAGCATAATATGCAAACCAGGACAATAATTCACATTGTCCCTGGACACAAAGCCACCAACTGATCTGCCCCCCCTTTCCGACCGTAAAATAGAGCTAACCATTGCAGGTACAGTTGGGAAAAAATTTGAGGTTTGAGTTGACTTAATCTTTGGATGGACAAAAGAGAAAGTAAGAAAGAAGCAAATATTACTTAAAATTCTTTAATTTAGATATTGGTCTTATTAATTTTTCAATTGATATAAGATCATTCGATTGTTTGACACAGGATTTTTATAAAGAAAACTCATTTCTTTAGTTTATTATTTGTATTAGTTTAGAATAATTATTTGTAAATATTTATAGATTTTTTACAACCACATTTGATATTTAACATATCTTTCCTGTAACCTAAAATATGAGACAAAACTAAATGACCAACTTTAAAACTCATTTATTTTTACTTTATTCATTCCTCTTCTAATATATTCTAATATAATCCCCCCTAATTTTTCTCCGTGTCATTTCAGTTACAATTTCAGTTGCATTTGCAATTTGCATTTTGGACGCTCGGGCAATTAATAGCGCACACGTAAACAAAACAGAGCAGAGCCTAAGGATGACAATGTTGGGTGGGGAAGAGCAGGGAGAATCCTAGAAAAGGGGTATCCGGAAAATAGGGAGGCAGAGCCAGGAGCCGGGCTTACGACAATGACGATACTAAGGTTAGGGACTATCAAAATGCAAAGCAGCAGGCAGGTAATGAAAATGCTTAATGGCTTGCAAAGTGTCACAGTGGCTGAGCGCCTCTGGATGGGCAATGGAAATTGGCAAAAGGGAGGCAGCATGGCAGCGTGGCGATGCGGCCGCGTGGAATGCCCCAAACCAATACGAATGCAATTGGCGAACTTAAAGCGCGTTAAATTCAACTGCTTTAGGGGGGTGTGGAGAGCGCAGCGCATAAAAAGTCAATTAAAAGAGGCAGTGGCAGTTGCTTTTGCAGCTGCGCTTCGGTTTGAGTTTGAGTTTTTCGTATTTGCCGACGACCCCCAGCTGTCTGAGTGTCTGCCCCACGCCCACTTTTTCTATTCCGCTTTAGTCCGCCCCTTTTTTCACTTGGGGAAAAATGTGAAATTTATAAAAGGGATCTTAATTTATTTTAAAAATACAAAACATACCTTTAACTTAACTTTTTCTAGTAGAAATAATTATTTTATATATGAATATGATTTTAATTATTTTATTTGTGTGTAAATTTATCCTTTTTTTTTGAGTAGCGCATAAATAATGTGTATTTTTAATGATTTTTAAATGTATTTACATTTCATTTTGATTTTTTGAATATTTAACTCAATGTTTTACTGAAAATTGTCTATCAAACATAGTTTAAAATAATATAAATATCGCTGATTAAAAAAATGTATTCAAAAGTCGATTCCTAGTATTCCCAAACATTTTTCGGTGCATTTGCCAGACTTGATGTATGTATATGTGTGCGCTGGTAAGTCTTTCGAGTGCATGAGTGTTGGCCAGCGCTTTTAGCAGAATAAACAGTGAAAGTTGCGCAAAAAGGACACGGCCAAGACACAGGCGAACGAGCCAGAGAGACACACAGAGCCAGAAGCAGTAGCAGCAGCAGCAGCAGCAGTAGCAGGAGCAGGAGCAGGAGCAGGAGCTGGAGCTGGGAACAGGGGCAACGGAAGGAGATGGCCATAAAAATGGGTGAACGAGTCTGAAAGAGTGTGAAGCATGTTGGGACC
>VNJS01015919.1:0-10676 GCA_008042575.1 Drosophila watanabei
AAAGAAAAAAAAAAAAAAAAGAGATGGGAAGGAAGAATGGATAGAGCAAGGCAGCAAAAGCAAGTCCTTGTATCATTTGTTGGTGTTGCTTTAGGGTTGATTCTTCAGAGTTATAATTGTATTAATTATAAAAAAAAATCACTTTAAATATATTTTATTATGTTGAGATATTAGTTATAACCATTTAATGGTAGTTGGAATTTATAACTCATTTAAACATATTTTGTAAGTAATATTACAAAAGAGGTTTGCTATTTTTTCTTATATTTTATTTCCACTTGGTTTTATATCTTTCTAACATGTCAATGGATTGCCTAACCATCATTGCCTTAACGATTTTGGTTAACTTATTATTCCCTTATACCATCTTCATGTTTGGGGTATATTTTTTTGAGTCTCTGTCGGTGTTAATGTTTTACTATAGTAAATGAGGATAGGGAGACACACACTGGTTTTATTGAGTTCTTTTTGGCGAAATCCAGTCATTGGGGGCTTTGGTTTGCTTCTTTACCTTACTTTATGACCAGAGTTTGTGAGATTCTGGAGGTCTTGCCACTTAATTTAAGACTCAAATGATATATATTAAAGGTTAGCCCAATCTTGTTAATTAATATTTAAAATATAATATTAAAAGTGTTTGTTAGCAGCGCTCTTAATATGATACAAATTTACAAAGTTCTTCAGAAGCTAAATAAAGTCGACTTTGATAACGTTTCCTCTTCTGTATAAACTTAACATAATTTCTGGAATCATTATCGTTAAAAGAGATAATTAATTTAAGTAACTACTTACTGGGTCTTTATTGACTTAATCAGGTCCTAATAAGCTGAACAAGAACTTGATCTTCATATTCCTCACATAACAGAGTCCGGCCTAGAACTTGTAATATTTCCAACTAATTCAAACATCATTCAGCATCCGCCTGTTTTAGTCTCACTGTCAGATGAGACCCAGAAGTAAGGCAACAGCTCAATTTGCCGACGAAAAAAAAAAAAAATGTGACTTCCTCATGCCTCACCCTGAGACGGGGCAATTATAACGAGTCCAACAAACAGTTAACACCCGACCGAGAAGAGCCCAAGAGGCGCCACCGAAACGAAAATTTCATCAAAATCTGTCACGTACGTGTGTCCGCAAGAATCCAAACCCACACTTAACCCCATGATGATGGCGATGTCGGTCGTGGTTGTTGTTGTGCACATTAATTTTGACAAAAACAATTTTATTTAACGGCATTTCCGGCAGACAGCAGAGCACACACATCGCATCGCTAGACAGCCACGACTGCGACGACGACATTTTAACCAAAAACCAAAGCTGTGTGCGATATGCAACCCGAACCCCAGACCCGAATCCAAGCTAAACCCGCCTCAACCCCTATCCCCCAACCCAGCCACACTCGTAAGCATCCCCCATTTGCCACACAAGTTGGCAGACAACACAACACAAGTTAACCAGGCGCATAACTGTATAAGCATGTGGACATCTCTACAGCAACAAAAGGAGCAGTTTGGCAAGAGCATCTGGGCCTGGTCAATGCATTTCAGACCTTGCCTCATCTCCCCTAGCCACCCCACAGGGTCCACTTGATTGTATTGTCATTGTCGGGGCTTTTGAGTAGTTGACCAGTCCCTGGCACTCTAGGTGTGGGTATATTAGTACAGTTATTGTGATTATAAACGGAAGTAAGTGTTATAATTGATTTTAGATTTAAAATTAATGCTATCTAGTTTTAAAACCAAATATTAATACTTACAAGCTCTTTCATAGAAACATATGTTGGTATGAATATGAGAAAAAATAAATATAGAAAATTAATAGATTGTAAAATATCGATTACATTTAACCAATTTAAAAAATAATATCGATATATTATTTTAAAAAAGCAGTAGAACCTAATATTAATATGACTTTAAGAACAGGTTACTTCTTCAATAGACCAGCGATATATGTAAATATATCGAAATTTAAAGATTTCAAAATATATATTACATGAACAAATTATCGGAAATATCGATTTATTATTAAAAAATGAATGGTTGTAAAAAACAATAATAAATTTTGGTTACTTCTTCAATAGACCAGAGTATGTCTAAATATATAGAAATTTTAAGACTTAAAATATTTATTACATGTACAAATTATCGAAAATATCGTTTTATTATCAAAAAAAAATGCAAAAAATGTTGTAGTAAACAATAATAAATTCAATGTAAGAAAAGGTTATTTTTTTGATAGGCAAATGTGTCATAATTAAAACGGATATAAGTTATCGATCACATGTACACATTATCGATAATGTCGATATATTATAAAAGAATGTATGGCTGTGAAAAAACAATAATAAATTCAATGTAATAAAAGGTTGCTTCTTTGATAAATCAGAGTGTTAACAAATATATCAGAATTTAAAGGAAGTACATTATCGATTAAATGTAAAAATATCGATACTATCGATAAATTATAAAAAGAGAAAGATGTACAAATCAATAATAATATAAATATAAGAAAATTCTACTTTTCTGATAGACCACAGTGCTAATAAAATACCTAAATTCTTTAGAACCGATATAATATCGATCATATTTATTTACTCAATATTTGAAAGCACCCTTTCAAGCGACTTGAGAGTATTTCCTAGTTCGTTAACATAGTTTATCATCATGATATCAGCATTCCTTGTGCTTATATATTTTGCCATATTTGAAATTCCCGTTGTGTTCTCTCCGCTCCACTCTCGCTAGTGTTGTAACGGGAAGTTATGTCTAACACGCACGTACGGCCAATGGCACGACCCTTGCCATCACCCCCTCACATCACCCCCTTTGCCCGTTGCCTCCCACTCAATTCCGTTGATCCTGCCGGAGGACGATTCCGCTCCCGGCGCACGCCCCCCGCAAACGATTCCCATTCGTTCATGCGACTTGACTTGATGTTTTGCTCAATATGCCAGTCAGTCACTTGGCCGGGAAAACATGGCCAAAACTGGAGCGATGGAGGGGGGAGAGGAACGTTTGGCGAAATGATTTTCATATTTCGCGTGCAAAAGGAAGAGACAGAAGCTTGCTTGTTTGGTTATGCTTACACATACTAATGCGGTGTAAGCTCACCCACACTCTGCCCTTTCCCGGGGGGGTGAAATTTCATTTGAAATCCCCTCATTTATCCCCCCCGCTCACACTCATTCACACACTCACTGTTTGTCCCCGGCAGCCGCAACAGCACACACACACACAAAATTCAAATTAATGAGGCGTGCCTCACTTATGTTTTGTTGCCTGTGTCAATATACGCGCAATAATATTATCGTTATTGTTATTTATTATTGTTGCATATTTGCTCAACGGCCACGCCCCCCAAGTTTATGGGATATGTTGCTTTGTGGCATGCGTAAGCCGCTTAAATAATTAGTTAATTGATTTCACTGGCCGCACTTGAAAACGGCGTAAATTATTTTTCATTTTCATGCATTTCGAATTTTTAGTGGTTTTTACGCAAATTACGCATATGTGTAAAATGCCCCGTCATTATGTTGATTAATATTAGTTTTGGTTTTTCAATTTAATTGTCCTTTTTTGCGCAAAAAAGTGAGGATTTTGCCGTGGAATTATTCAAAAGCCAGTTAATTTGTGGGGAATTTCTGCTTGCATGAGTTTTGATATTGAATATAGATTATGTTTGGGGCGTATGTACATATATAATATATAATTAAAGAAGTCACAATCATACCTATGTCAGATTTATATTCCATTAAAAATGTCTACTAGCAAAAGCCAATAAAAGCGTTAACTCTTCGCTGGGGCTTTCTTGACCGCTTACGCTTAATTCCTTTATTTATTTAGCTTGGTTTTGACACTTAATACCTCAGCACTTCATCGCCGCAGCCACTGTAGGTCCTGTGCTCCCTTTTGCCACTCCATCAGCATCATCATCATCATCTTCTGGGAGTCCTTCCCTATCCCTTCCAACTCTCCCTCCCTGTGTTCTCGCCTTCGATGGCAACCGCAAAATTTAACGCGATCACGGCGTCCATGTCTGTAATCAACTGCCACTTGATGCGAAGTCGTCCCGGGGTCACCAGTGGGGCAACGCGATGAAATATAAAGAAATATATATACAAATCATGGTTTTAGCTTCTAAAAATGATTTAATGTTTTTATTTTAGCTTTAAAACACTTTTTTTTATACATTTTCTGCACAAAATTATTCGATTTGTAAAGCTATCTTTTCATTTAAAGCAAATCTAGATCCATCAAAGTAAAATTATCTCGAGTAACCGCCATAGAATCTGCTGTGAATTGTTTTAAAAATAAGCACAAATATGTTAATCAAAGTATTTATAATCTTTATTGAAAGTTTGAGCTCACTTTTATCTAATCCTAAACAATCGTTTTAGCACGGGCAATTTTCGTAAAAGTGCTCACAGAATTTAATAGCAAATTAATCCGTAACAAAAACATATTTTCAAGAACGTAAAAACCACTGTTCCATCGCTTACATTCTGTTTACGCTTGCGCTGCGTTCACATTAAAGGCTGGCGCGGTTCTTTATTTATGGCCATCAATATTTTATGACGCGTAACGCGCCTGGAAAGACGAGGAGTACAGAGAGGGGGGGAGCAGGAGCTGGAGAACGTAAATGCCTGGACAGACGTAAGCAAGTCGTCCTAGGGAGCTCCTCCGCCCAATGTTGTCCCTCGGCTAGGCACTTAAGGAGTAAACGCAATTAAGAAAAAAAAGAAAAAGCCAAACCGAAGGACGAAGGAAAACACACAGCTGCGGGGGGGAATGTCGGAGAAAAATACTCTTTGCAAATTAGTTTAATTATAAGGAAATGCAAACAGAGTCGACAACTGTCGGGGAGACATTCCATTAACAACTCGGGCAACCCTCGCTGGAGCGAGCCATGTGTGATGCTGAGATATCGGAGCCAAAACGCTAATCACGGTCGCCATGCAAAGCGTTGACTTAATTAATATTTATAGGCTACGAAAACTAGCTCAGACGAAAGATATAGCGCCACAAAAGGAATGATTCACTTATTAAGCAGACGCACTCGTTTGTGCCTCTAAATAAAACTAATTAAAGCATCACACGTGCAGTAATTTTCGTTATTTGATTTATTAGTTTTGTAAATATATAAATATATATTTATATATGATTTATAAACATATTTTTTAAACACAGTAAACATTAGTTGATTGGTTAATTAAATAAATAAAACACCTTTTCTCTTTTAGAAAATAGAAATAATTGTCAAAAAAGCAAAGCCAAAGTACTGAACTTTTAGAACAATGGCAACTGTTTAGCATAATTTATGCGGAAATATTAAAAATAATGACGACACAAAATAAATACGAAATTTTCAGCATACAAATTGTTGAGTGAAGGGAGCAGAACAGAACGGAACAGAACAGGACGAAGGATTGCAATAATCCAGACTGAATAGATGAAGGCAGCCGGAAATAACTGTTTGTTGTGGCCCGCGGGGAGCCGTGGTAGGTGGTCGCTCGTCGGTCTCGTCGGTCTGGTGGTTCGAGTAGCTCCAGCCAGTAGCCAATCTCTGGCAAAATGGTAAACAAAGAGTGTAAATATAAATGAAAATTTAACTAAGCTGCTACTTTTCCTTGCATACTATTTATGCATCCAGATTTTAAGTTATTTTATGCTTAATTTACTAACTATTTACTCAAGTTTAAAACTAGACATAGTTCGTTGCTTATTTAAATTGTTGCTAAAAGTGAAAGCTAAAATAAACCAATTAGATTTAGTTGTGTGTAAATTAACAGCAAAACTAGATAAAAATCACTATAATTATTATATTATATATAACCAGTAAATAAACACTTTATTTAATCAAAAATTTATATACTTTGTGAGTGTATGCACTGATGCAACCACAACGTACTCACCATTTACCGTCCTTTCGGGCTTCATGTGTGTGTCTGGGCTTATGTGTTTGTTGTTGGTAGTGTTGTGGCGCCAAAGTGTCCGCCTAACTTTGTTTTTAATGTAACCTTGTTATCAGCATTGTGCTTTGCACACGCACGCAGCAGCCCCTTGCCACCTGTCCCACCTGGCCGCCACTGTTGTCTGCGTGGCTCTATTGGCCAACAGGTCGATGTCAATGGGCTCGAAATTGCATTTGCTGCTGGGGTTGCTAATAAAAGGAGCCCGCGGGCAATGGTGTGTGGTTCATGGCTGTGATGTGGTGATCACCTAAAGTGGTTTTTATTACGCATACGCACTGTTGTTGCCCGAAAACAAATTCCATGAGCGGCTAATTTAATGCAATTTCCAGTTGCACTCTAATATGAGGTCCTTTGTTATGTCCAAATTTACTGGCATAAAGTTACTCGGTAAAAATATAAGTAAATAAATTACAAATTCAAGGGGTGTATAGAAGAAATGTAAATAAATACAGGATCGTTGTGGTTTAAAAAACTTAATTTCTTAGTAATAATTTCACAAGTTTTATTCCTTTTGAACGCTGAAAAGAAGTAGAGATCGTAGATCTCTCCCTTCTGCTCTCCAATCGATATCTTTCTTCTTTTCGAACCGATAGTATTGATATACATTGTTTGCTTATTTTCTAATATGTTTACATTTTATATATTATGTTAATATTTACAGTGGTGTTCCTTCAATATATAATATAAGCAACAAATGTGCATTTACTTTAATTCTTTATAAACCATCTTGATTTTTCTTCGAATTTCAATACTTTATCACTTATTTTTAAAATAAAGTATTCTGTCTGCTTTTGAAGACCTTTTTCACTTCTATAGAACTTGGATTCCATGTTTCGAATCTACGGGGCCATGCGAATTCTGTATAATTCTGCCGATAAGCAGCACTCGTATCTGTATCTGTCAGGGGGCTAGTCTTATCAATTCAGCTACTTCATGGCACACCCTCTCCTCTCTCGCAATTCCGTGAAACAAAGCCAAGAGAAAAAACTGAAATACGAAGAAAGAGGCAACGACAAGCGAGCGAGCGAGCACATGTTGCAGAAAGCAGAAAGCAGCGTAGAAAAAATACAATAAATTACGACCGATAAACACAGACAAAGTAAACGAAACGAAAGGCGGAGCAGAGAGATAGAGAGAAAGCAACTGTTTTTCTTTTACGCTTTTCCCTCAGCATTTTCCTACGAGAATTATTATTTTTCGTTTTGTTTTATTGGAATTTCTCTGCCATGGCCCAATAAATAATATGCGCATAATTCTTGAGTCATCACAAATAGATCATAAAATGGTATTCATTTAAATTGACATTGATGTGGGGTTGTTGTTGAAACTTAAAAATAAAGGAAACTTATAGTAAATAAAAAGAAAGAGATGGCTTTAGTTGATTTTCACAATAAAAATAAAATAGTTTAATATAAGTACCAGAAATTAAAAACAAACTTCTTTCCTTTAGTTCCATACTGTTCTTCTGTTTAAATGTTTTCCATTGTAATTGTTTCTCTCCTCCTTTGCTATACGTTGCTCACCTTTAAGTTCTCAACTTTTACTTTTATAATTGTTACAGATTTTCTCTCTGGGCACCCAATTTTTACACAACAAAATGCGGAAACTTGTTTGTTGCGCTTTTCTTTCCTCACGTTTTTGTGATTTTTCACAATTTAATTGAAATTAATTGATTAATGTTGGAAACGTTTTTATTGCCACGGTGTGGCGCTGGCTTTGACTCTGACTGTTGCTGTTTTCTGTCGGTTTCCGTTGTTATTGCCATTTTCCAACTTGTTGAAAGTTTCCTCTCCGGTAGCTGCTCACAACACGCCCCGCCCCTCTCTTGCCGCACAAATAGTTTGCCCTTAACAAATTGCGCGATAATTTATTACGAGACTCTGCGGCAAGACCTCATCAGTTTTGTAATTATCCCCGGACTCCGCCCCATCTTTCTCTCTCACGGCGAGAGAAGATGAATTAGCCACGCTTACATTTTGACAACTGTGCGCGCGATTTGTGGTCAACTCGAGAGTTCGAAATTTTCTTGCAAAATGCAAAATACATGTACTGCCGCGACGTGTATAATGAAAATGGCATTAAATATTTATGGCAAGGCGCCGGGTTCATGATTTATAAAGCTTACACACACTCACTCTGCATACCCTTAGTACGAGTATCTTGGCAAGTCGAGAGCAATACAGATGCATGTCGAAATAGCACTTGTGCATAACTAAACCGTTTTTCATTAAGTTAATTGATTTTGGCCCGCAAGGTGGCCAGGAAGGCAAAGCAAATAAAACCGTTTGCCTTTTGCTTTGAGCAGTATAGTTTAAGTGTTTTTATTTGCATTGCTTATTAATTGATTTAGTCAACATCAAACGGCTGTCATGGCCTTGAAACAATCATTTAGAATCTCTCAAATTTAATTATTAGCCTTGGATTTAAATGTCAAAAGGAATAAATGATATAACTTGAGCTATAAAGATTTTCTTTTCGTTACAAAATATTATAAACATTTTTCGCTATTTTACTGACTTTTTTCTTCAGCAAATGTATTTCTCATTTATTGAAAATGTCGAGATGTAAGTTACAAAATGTTCCGTCTAATAAAAAACGCAAATTGTTATAAAAGTTGAAACCTAAAATAGATCATTGCATACTTTTAAGCACCCTTATTCCCTGTTTAAAATCTCCTTTCTTTTGCGCAATTTCTAGCTCCATTATCATATGAAATATATTACCTCAAAGTTAACCACACGAAGGAAGTAACTTTAAAAATCTTAAATAGTTGTAGAGCTTAGGTATTTGTTAGCAAATATTATAAACATTTTTCGCTATTTAAGCCACTTTTTCTTATACAAGTGTATTTCTAATTTATTGAAAAAGTCGAAGATATAAGCTACAAAATTTTGCGTCTAATAAAAAAACAAAGTGTTATAAAAGTTTAAACCTAAAATATTTCATTGCACACTTTCAAGCACCCTTATTCCCTGTTTAAAATCTCCTTTCTTTTGCGCAATTTCTGATCCCATAAACATACGAAATATGTTACCTCAAAGTTAACCACACGAAGGAAGTTACATTAAGAGCCATAAAAATGTGTATACCACAAATCGTCCTAGATCACTCAATAAAGCCTAAGAGCAGCAGCACCGAAAAAACAATTTAAAGACACATCGACATCGACAACTTTAATGGCCTAAAGGGGGCAAAGGCCAAATCATAGAGGCCAGACGGGGAGAGGACAGACAGACGGACAGACAGAGATACTCGCGCAGTGGCACATGTGTTGCCAAACGCAGCTACCAAGTTGGGATATCTGCCGAGCCCCACAAGCTTATACACTCGTTTAAGGGCCAAGAATATATAGATGGGGAATATAGGGGTTGGGGCTGTGAAGGGGGGGTTACTGGGAGGTTTTTTTGTAAGGGTTGGGGAGGAAAAAACGTCGGTGGACGGTCGCGTCGCACGAGTAAGTTGTCAAAAACAGCGGCGGCGAGCGACAGCGGCAAACCCAAAGCGCCAAAAAATGTTGCCCCAACTATCAAAGTGAAACTTTTCTGTTCTGCAAGGAGTGTGGAGAGAGGCAAGGGTGCGGGGCGAAATGTAATAATGTTGATTATATATATACACACACTTGTACACCACAAAAAATGGATTCTTAAACTAGGAATAGTTGCTAATAAAAGTCGATTAAAAAAGATAAACGAGGATTGCCAATCATTGGTTTGGTAGTTAGCAAAGTCGGATGATTCTAATTGTTATATCATTAGAGGGTATTATATCGGAAGTTTACTTTACAGTAAATGAACTCGTTTTCGACCCAATAATATATTCTTTATATGTATCAACAACCGAGTCGATCTAGCCGTCACTTTTTTCCACCTAAATGTTGTCTTGTAAATGATGATTTTAAACTATCAAAAACTCGCAAATTTAATAGTTTACCAACTTCTTTGTCCCAAAGTTAGCTTCCTTACTTCTTTAACATTAATTACATGACCATTTTGTGCAATTTAAAATTTAAGCTCTCAATTATTAAATTGTTGTTTAAATTTTAAATAATTTCTTTCCCTGTAGACAAATCGCTGGCACGAAAAAACGAACAGAACTTGTGTGTGAATGTGTATGGGGCATGGCTGAGGAGCGGTAGATGAAAGAATAAAACTCGCAACTAAACTTTAGATACATTTATTTCAAATGTAGTCACGGCAACCAGTCAGCAGAATCAGCTCAGCTGTGCCTCTAACAGTTGGAAAAAGACCTAAAAAAAATATAAAAAAAATACAATGTTGCCAATTAAAATAAAGATAAAATGTGTGTGCTTATACACAGAGATTAGTCAATGAAATGCGGGGTAAATATGGTCTACTTAAACTCTAGAATTTTATTTTTTAACTGAATTTGCTTATTTTAAAATCGTGTTAATAGGCAGACGACGTGATTCCCAATTAAAGTCTCGAGTCTCGGCAGTTTGACAACTTTAAAAAGTGGAACCAACAACAACAATTGTTGCCCCGCCGCAGAACTTTTGTCGCTCGTCACTGGCTTTTGTCGGAGGAGGGGGTAAAAAAAGAAGAAGCCGAGGGCTTTTGTTGCACGAAAAACTGTTGTTTTTGCCCCGCTGCTCTTGTACTTCTTGCAACAATGCAATTTCAATTTAAACTGTTATTATTTTGTACATTTCACTTGAACAATTTCCCAGATTCCACTTTGTTTTTAG
>VNJS01015928.1:0-39624 GCA_008042575.1 Drosophila watanabei
ACGGACAGACGGACATGGCTAGATCGACTCGGCTGTTGATGCTGATCAAGAATATATATACTTTATAGGGTCGGAGATGACTCCTTCACTGCGTTGCAAACTTCTGACTGAAATTATAATACCCTGCAAGGGTATAAAAATTGAACAAACACGAGCCAATAACTTGACCTCCGACAAAAGGAGACAGATATGCCAAAATTAGGAAAAAAGAAAAGTTGTTAGTCAAACTTTCTGCTACGACATCAAATATTGACTCGTGTCGGAGAGTTCCCCTCTACTGCGTCCCGACTACGCCCCGGCGACTCAAGTGGGTGTTGTTGTGTACAGTTGACACCTGGAATCCCCTTCTACGACTCGGTTTATTGGTATTTATTCGACAGCCGGAATGCCTAATCAAACAGTCGGCGGAGGAGGAGAACCGTACTTGAAGGGCTGCTTAAGCACACAACATACAACTAATGTTGTGCGCGGTGCTCGCGGATACCAAAGGGAAATCCTTAAAGCCAGAAGGTGTGCGTGTGTGTGTGTGTCTCCGAGTAAAGATGGCGAACGAATAAAAAGGAGAAGATGCATTCCAATTCCCCGATTGGCAAGGATTGGTTTCGCGAAAGGAATAAAGCCAAAGCCTCAAGGGCTGTATTTCTGTAGATATTTAAATAGCTTTCACGATTGATGACAAAGGCATTGCAAGTCTGGATTAAGTATGGATTGTTATTAGCTAACTATGTATACTAAATACGTTAAAATACAATAATATCCAAGATAATGTAAGAAACAATTTAAGAGCTCAATTTAAGCCTCAATTATCTTTCATGTAAAATACAATTTTAAGTTAAATGTTTTCCTTAGTTTTCTGCTTTTGAAATGCAGGCTGTTCCTGTTAGTTAGCCCTCGTAAGGTTTTAGTTTGATCTTCTTTAGGTCCCAACCCTGTATACAATATGCTCTATTAAATAAATAACTAATTAACAGTTGACCAGCCAATGCGAGTGGGTCAATGGCTTAACAGTTGAACACCAAATAAGTCGGCACTCGTCCCGGGGCCTGGACCAACGTGAATGGCAGAGGCCGAAGCCTTACAACTCCATACAATTTCTATATCAAAGGCAACCCTTTTTTATAGTTCAATGGGACCGCCCTGTTGGGAAATATTTATTAATTAACCATTATCGTTGACTGGACCCTGGCTGACTGCTGATTCTGGCCCTGGCTCTGACTCTGGATCTGGCTCTGGCTCTGGCTCTGATGCATCGATGATAAATGGATGTCTGAAGAGCAATTTGCATGCGAGCTGAACAAAAAAGGGAGGGACGGCGCCAAAAGGGGGGTATGGGGGGATTGGGGCAGAGGAAATCAGCGGCGGCCATTGATGCCATTGAGATGTGGACACAAAACAGACGGACAGAGGGACTTCCGGACGTGATGGCAACCTGTCCGTTGATGAGCATCATTATGCCAAAGAACATGCTGCTTGTCCAGCAGAGATCGGGCTCCCAGGAGTTGACAATTATGACAGTGGCAGGCATTCGACATTCGCCCGCCGCTGCTCCCGATGCCCCTGCTGCTGATGCTGCTGCTGGAATTAACGCCATTTTAATTGAATTTTAATATTTCACACACGACTCAACAGCCGGAAGTGGAAGTTGGCATCAGGGCGGAGCGGAGTAGGGCCTTGAAATCCACCCGAAACCGCAAGTAAAATGCGAAGAGTAGGCGGAATGGTTTATGACCAGTGGCCATAAAGGATGGGCTCTGTGTCTGGCGCTGACTGACTAACCAATGAAATAGCCATTATGGAAATCTGTTGCCAACTTCGGTCACATAATGGATAATGATGCATTAAATTCAGGACAACTTAAATTCTACCAAGAGAGTAGCTAATGCAAGACATAAGAAAAAGACGGTTATGCGTTTGGTATTGAGAGCTTAATATCTTTTTATTATTAATTATATTAAATAAGTAAATAATATTGTTTAAAAAGAAATCTTTTTCATATATAAAAGAACGTTTAATTCATTGTTAAAGTCCCCTGCCCGCCTCTGCCGTTACATACAGAAGGTTGACAAGACGAACAAAAATTAATGCAGTCACAATAATTTTTTAAAGACGTATGGCTATGTTGGCTTGTTATCATTTAATTCACTTTATATCTGTCAAAAAATTTATTTCTAATGTGGCTTATTCTCCAAATTGAAAACCACACAAGCCAACACTTTGGATTTAGCTACTGATTCTAGTTAATTAATAAGTAAATTCAAACAAAAATCAAAATTAACAAGAAAAGAAGCTAAATTCGAAACGGTCGGCATGATTTCGAGCCAAGTCCGGATTTGCTTAATTTCAGTATAAACACGCTTTTCGTCCCAAAAATTATTGAATAAATCTCAAGTTGGCTAAAAATAAAATAAAATAAAAATAATCCTAGCTAGACCGATCTTAAACACTTAATACTAAACATTTTTAAATTAAGTTTTCTTTTACATTGTGCTAAAATACAGTTATATATTTCTTGTTTAGATAGTTTCAAACCGAGAGACTAGTTTGCGTAGAAACTAGCTATTTGGCTCGGCTTTTGATGGTAATCTATAATATATACATACATATATGTATACTTAATAGGGTCTTAAATGGCTCTCATGCTACGTTGCAAAAGTCAGACTAAAAATAATAATTTCTCGATATGAAAATAATGTCAACTAATAAATCAGGACACAGGGTTATGAAATTTAATGGTTGCGTTCAAGTTTATTCTGGTGATCTCTTATGATACAATACACCTTTTTATGGCTTTCCGCCCGAATACTGTGCATTTCCATTAACAGCTGTGTTAAGAAATATAACAAAAATATTTTATTATTATTATTTTTGCCATTTACATAGGCATAATCCCCTAAAAAAAAGTACAATGCTCTTTGAATTCACGTCCATTTTATGTTGAATATTATATATGCACGAATTTACTTAATTTATTGACATTGTCATTTGGCGTTGCCACCATATTTAAACAGAGATTAGTTGTTGATGCCACACTTTAAAAGACAAGGCAGGACCCGGTATTAGAAATCCCAATGGTAGACAACCGATTTTCCTTATGCCCAGAAATGTTTAACAGTGATTACATGATAACGCCGCGGCCAAATGTTGTCAAAAACCATTAGATTTGATTAAAATGAAGAAATATCAGCTAGTTTATTTCGAAATTTGTGGACTTATAACGCTTGCACTAAAATAATATGCAAAATCGATATTTAAATATAAAATATTCAAGTATATGCCTAAAATACCATTGTTCATGTCACTTGTCCAGCAGATGAAATATTGCATCAGAACTATCATAAGAAATCCATCAGTGATCAGCGATCATGTTGATCATTTTTTCAGTTGTTCACGTAATGCATAAAATACCATTCATTACGTCACAAATTCAGCAGAAGCACGCACTATCGAAAGAAATGCAACTCTGACTTTAGTGTTGAGTAAGTTTACTAAAACTTATGGAGGAATTCTTCATTGATCTTAATTTCTATTAGCTTTTTGGGAAAATAATTGTTTTCAAGTGCATAAAACCAAAGAAAGATGGTAAGCCCACTTCAATTAACATAAAAATATACTTAGACAACCACTTTTAGGTTATAAACGATGAAAAACCAAAGGGTCAACGCAGGCAAAAGCCTAAGCCAAAACATTTGTTTAATCAGCGTCTTTTGATGCTGGAGCGGGAAATTAAGAAGCTTGCCAAATTGATTCGCGACTACAGAAAGGAATACCTGCGCCCGAGGCTGAAGAGATCCCAAAAAACCAAAGTAAAGTCAACAAATCAAACGGACAAGATATCAAAATCAACTTAAACCGAAAACGCTACATACTTGCTAATTGATTGCAGCAGGCGATAAACTAAGTTTAAAGTAAAATGTGAAAAGAATCCATCTAATGTAAAGAAGTAATGTCGATCAAGATTGTACAGGTATACAATCTAATATTGACATCTTGACCCTTTTAATTTAAGGATCTTAAATAAATTTGTGAACATTTGGAGAGAAACACGACGTTCAGGTCACTGTATAGGAACATAAAATGTCTGCCAATAAATAATACATTGAGTATTGGATTCCATTCTTAAGAAGTGAGTTAAAACTGTGTTTAATTGTCACATAAATACATCGCCACAATGATACATATGTTGAAGGACCTGATCAAATATTTTGCGTCGACCAACGATTTCCTGACAACAGGAATGGGGTTTGCCAGTGTCCAAATATTAAATGCCATTGTGACAAACGCCGCCAACTGGCTATGAAACTGTCAACTATCGATGCAGCATCAGGCCACCGGGGACCAAAGGACCTCAGTCATCCGAATCGAATAGACCCAGCTTGCAATCAGTGAGCGGCAATGGTGGCAAGAGGGCGTGACAAACGCAGTTGGCAATTTCTTCGTGTAACATGCAAATTTCAACGATTTTCAATCACAACTTCGCACTCACTGCAGTCCTCTCAGTGACACATTGCCAGTGGTGAGCACTAGGGTATTGTTAAGTATAACAAAAATTGTTATTTATTTTTATTTTTTCTAAATTTAATAACTCCATATTTAGGATGAAATTCAGCATTTTTCAGTATAAAGCAAAAGGTACGTTTCACTTTTCAGTCTGTAGCAAAATCGGGTTTCGTGAAACGTTGTTAAAATTATACCTTAATTTAAGCCAAAACAAATTCTTATATTTATTAAATTAAGGGTCAGAGCGGATGAAATACAAGCTTAAATTATACTGGGAATAACGAACCTTACGTTAAGCAAAGAGATAATAACTCGATATACGGCATTGTCTCTGACTTTTAAACAACATTTCAGGAGAGTCTGAAAATCTAGTTAGATGTTTGTTCCTTAAATCAGCAATTCTAAGAAAATATAAAATACAGCCTAAATACAAGGTTTTCAAAATAATTGTATATAAAAATTACCAAGAATTGAATTTAAAATGTCCACTTTTAGATGTCTGTCTGCTGTTATAGTGCCAGCACTGTTTTCCGTTTCGCATGGACTCACAGTGCGTATGAGCAATGGAAAAGTAATTAAATTTACCAGGCAATGCAACGGGAACTGTATGGAGTCCTGTGTCCATCCTGTTATCCGCTCTCTGTCGATTTCCCGGCTAGTTAGACTAACAAAATAAAAAAAATATTGGGGGGAAAACTGTCATTATTAACGCATTGAACGCGGCGCTGACAGCTGTTGCACCCCCTCGAAAACGAGGAAATAGGGGCGGGTAGGTGCCATGTTGACACTTTGCCGGGTCCAAATGACATTTATTGAAATTTCATCATTAAGAGCCGAAAGGGGGAAGCAGGTCGGCCCCAATCTGCTGCTTGTCAACTTTCCTGCTCGTCGAACTTATTTAAATTCGAATTCTGACACGTGCGGGGAAGAGCGAGCAGATTTTCATATCACCATCAGGTTATCAAAAAGCCGCCCGCCCTAAAGAAAAAACAGTCGACAACCCTTGCTGCTGGAAATCACTTTTTTTGGCATCGCAAACAACAATTCAGTGAACTGAAAAATATCCCCAAGGAGAGGAACCAACATTTTCCACATTTTTGCATAATTTTCAAGAAAAACTTTTCAAGTTATGCGTAAGGTGACAGGAATCGTCATCATCCCCTTATCGAAGAATGATATGTGGTCTTATAATTCGTATGTAATATGCTTAAGGCAAGTGATGATGACGAGGGTTTTTGGCATGGAATCGATATAATGCGAGAACAATTTGTCCGTGTTTGAACTCGAAGCCCAAAGAAATCATACTGATGGGCTGTAAAAAACAGAAAACTTATTTCAAGTTAAAATTATGGCATAGTTGGGTTCACTATTTTTATTCAAAATATTTATATTAAGGGGAAAAAGAGACACACTCACATAGTGCTCCTGAGGGGTCCTTCCTCACAGAGCTTGCCAGAGCTAACCAAAATTAAAAACTCACGAAAGTTTCTACTTTGCTACTTGTAAAAAAGGAATATAGAAGAATATATGTGTTACAATCTGCGATACATATTTATAGATTCACAGAAGAGAAAACCCGTGTGCAAAACGGCAATAAAAGTGGTAATACAATCAATTGTCCACCAAGTTCCACCCCGCATTTTGACCAAAGAGCTTCGAAACACATCAAAAAGCCACCCCTGCTAACATTCCCTTAGAAGGCTTGGCTACATCCTCGTTCTTGGGATTCGGCCAGCCTGGGGGCTCGACGGGCCCGGTGTCTAATCAAAAATGCAATGTTTGGCTTGGTTAAGCGGAAATCGGTAGATTGCGTTCGCACAGTTTTCGCTTGTTGATATTAACACATTCCTCCCCCCATTTCCAATCTCCTCCCTTCAACACCCCCAGATTGATGGGCGTGGCAAAGGATGAGGGGGAGTTGGGTTAATGAAACGTCACAGATGATGGCGACGTTGGCATAAGATTTCAATGATATGTCAAAACTGAGTGATGCTGATGATGGATGGCTGATCATAATAAAGTAACCATCGTCCTTGCACGGAAAAAAATAAATATATACTTCGGATTCATGTTTAGTCCTTTTTATTAATATCCATTTATTTTCAGTTTGTATTACCTTATAAATTTATTAAAATATTTTAAACTGTTGCATAAAAAAAACTATGGTTAAGAACTATTCAATTCATAAGATGATTGTGTGATTCTTGAGTCAGGGCTTAGAGCACTAATGTTTTATTTTAATATTTACACTGGACCCCATTTTAATAAACATTTTCCCAAAAATTAGCACATCAACAGGTTGGAAGAAAATTTTAAAATGTTTTATTTTATTCTGTTAACTGATGCTATACATATGTATATATAAAATATTTTGAAAGGTTATGCAGCTTGCAATAAAGATGACCACACTTTTCAATGTTTCAATAAAAACCAATTTTTTTCAGTGCGCTTGTCCACATTCCCCCTTTCCACAGCTTGCTCCCTTTCTCGCCTCATACATCACACGCCTCTACGCATAAATTTACGAAATTTGGCCCAACTTGAGCCGCATTTACATGGGATTTCCACGGCGATAAGAAGGCGGCGAGGACACCAGAAAGTGGTGGCTTAGATGGACGCTTGATGGTGGGTGGCTCTGCCTCGGAGTGGAGGAGGGCGCCGTAGGAAGACAAACAAACCCGGCATCCGCTTGGTGGCAATTTCCGTTTTGTCACTTAACGCACATCAAATGCAATTTTCCTAGGCAAATAACATAATCAACCGAGAAAGTAGTGAGGGAAATCTGCCGAAAGCACAGTGCCTAGCTGTGTGCCAGGTGAAATTTTATCACACCAAAATGCTTTCAATTTGTGTTTCTATTTTTTGGTTACTCTTTTTATTTTTCATTTTGCGCTACCCATATTGAAATTTGATTTGTCGCTGGCAAAGTGCACCAGGAATATATATACACATACATTTTGTGATGGATATTTGAGCAAAACTTGCCCGAAGTGTCGACAATTGAATTTGTGCTGCTTGTGCAATTTGCGAAATTTGATGTGGCACCATTAGACTCATCGCGTGTCGGCTCCTATTTGCCGAGGACGAGGCAAGTGAGGTGAAACCATAATTTTTAATGACATTTTTATATGGAGCAAAAGTGATTTTATTTGGGCGGTGCTGCTAGGAGATACATTACTCTTTTTTTATGGAATGGAGGAGGCTATGAAGGCAAAGACTTTAAAGTAAGAAGATGCATACCGCCCAAACATATTAATTGTCATAAGCAAGCAATATTTCTCCTTCTTTTCATCTTTTGTTAAAACAAAGTTAAGTGCGTATATGTCTACACAGATCTGGAATGATTGAGAACAGTAAACCTCTTGATCGCTTTTAAACAATATTTCTAGAGAGCCTGGAGACGGCACAACAAATTCGAGCAAAGAAATCAGTAAATTGTTCAAATTAATTAAATTAAATTGTGTGCAAAAAAGTTATAGGTTATATAGGTTCAATTTTCTCCCCATAATCCTAGTTTCTAGCTAATGATTTAAGAAAAACTTAATTTAAGAATTTTTTTAAGGACATACATATAATTACTAGTTTTATCAGCAACTAAAAGCCAGTTCTTCCTTTAACCTCAGATGGTTCTTTCAATTTGAGATCTCCCCTAAAGCAAAGCTGAAACCGGAAAGGCCAAACTTGAAATTGGGGCCAGGGAAAAGCAAAAGCTAAATCAAGGGACAAAGGATGGGCTAAAAAGTAAACGCCTTTGGTTAGTGAAAAGTGAAAGAGCAGCGTAAACAAATACGACAGCCGCCGACTCGGGAGCACCTTACATCTGCTGATAAAGAAAGCAGCTCGCATCCTTTACAGCCACGTGTACATATGTATCGTGCAGTTTTCAACCCGCGGAGAGGTTGGTCAAAGGGCGGCGGTTTGGTGGAAGAGCAGTGAAGCAGCCGGAGGGGGGAGACGACGTCTTTTAATGAAAGATGGCAACAACAACATGGGCGATAAAAGGCTGTCATTAATATTGCAGCGGCAGCCGCTGGATGCTTCATTAGAGACGACGCCTCTTCTTTGCTGGGTTACCGGAGGTGGGCGCCAGGTAGTTCATAGTCCAAACTAGGTTGCCGTTTTGAGTAAATACCAGCCATGCAGCGCGGTGTGCGGGCACACGTCATTGAATCAAGATGAAAGTGGAATTTCCAATGAAAACAAAACGTCAGAAGGGCAATTCCCTCAAAATAGAATATTTGGTCAAAGGACTAGCAAACAAAAAAATATGTATTTTTGTTGAAAAACCAATAAAGACAAATACTTTAATTCACCACTTGAAACAAAGAAATTTTGTAATGGTGGTATAACTTTAAAGACATAATAACTCCGGCTTCTTAAAAAAAATCGAAAATATAGCTTTAACTAACAAAATGCACCTCCGGATGCTTGTATGTATATCTTTGCAGTTACAGTGGAAAATATCCTTATCAATAAAGCTGCCACAAGTCTTGGATATAACTATAGTGATCTTAAAAGTGCTTTGACTGTAGTTAAAAATTTTGTGTTAAGATCAGCTTATCAGCTCATAAGAAAACCAATTATGCAGATCTTTAAATGTTACCGAAAGTGCACATTAACTATAGCCTAAACTCACGAAACTTGCTCTGCCCTTTGATAATTAAATAATCGTCTTCGTTGGTAGTTTCCAATGCGCTTAGATCATTGTTTTCATTTTCAATTCTTAATTACCTTTTAACGATTTTATTTATTTTTCTTGATAAACAGATTTTCAAACTAAAACAAACGCTTGGAGGGCTCCACCTCCGCCTCACTCTTCCCATCCACCGGACGAGCTAGCTCAATGGAATTAATCCTGATCATGGTGTTGGGAGACCGCTGGAAGTTGATCCTCATATACTGCTTCCTGCGCTTCTTCCGGAAGTGTGTCTTCGTGTGGGTCAGTGTCTTCTCCACCACGGTAGCCTTCACGGAAACGAGGCCTGGCTCTAGAATCGGCCGGCCTACGAGGGTGAAGTCCCTGGCCCCCGCCAGAAGCACCTTGTCCAGGCTAATCTCATCGCCTATCGTTGGTGGCCAATAGCCTTCCACTAGTATGATGTCCCCGGGAGTTATTTTGAACTGTTTTCCGCACAGATGAACCACCGCAAAGAGACGTCCCTGCTCGGATTTGGCCACCTGCTGGTTGATTCGCTCACATATATTCGAGCACTCCTTCTGCTGATCCTTGCTTATAGCGGATATATCCACCGATTCGGTCGCCGGCTTATTTTGTTGATGAAGGCCCGGGGAAATGCTTAGCGAACGCATGCCACCTAGAAAGACCAGTGTTATGTCACATTGTTTATGTGGTCTTAAATGATGCTTCACCAACCTGCGAGTGTTGAAGTGCGATTGGGCACCTGGCGTAGCATCTGGCGCACCGTTTGCGCTAGAAACGACATTGTTTCGGTCGGTTTTTAACTCAAAAAGTACATAAATAAATTGTATAAAAATGAAGCAGCGTTGCCAATTTGGCCATTTGCCCGCTATATCTGGTGGTTTTTAGAAGCAAGGTGCGCGACAATTTGTAAACTAGCAGCTAGCGGGAAATATAGTGTTTTTCCAAGCAAAATTGGCGTTATTCTAGCTGTTTTTGTAATGTGTTTACGTATTTTTTACTTCACACTGCCACAATTAAATAATTTGTTATATTTTTTATGACACCGGACATTTACACATTTAATTGATTTTATTAGAATAAATAATATATTTGCAATATTCAATATTAATGATACATAAACATAACGAGAGTTAAGCTGTTTCTAAAAAAGACCGGTGAAAAAAATATGACACCCTTCATAATTGGAAATTTAAACGCTGTTCTTCTGAAGTTGAACGGGTTTTGTTACGTAAAAACATCAAATAAACAAAATTGCGCATAAAGGTACATTTAAAATTTTTTGAATAAGCTTCTGAGCCTAAAATAATTTATTTCTTGCATTTGGATGTAGCTATTGGTATTTAATATTATTTGTTTTATTTTTTATTTAATTATTTTCAGAGTCTAGCTTATTCGAGAGCTCATCACTGAAAACTAAACGTTTGGTGGAGAAAAAATACAGAAAGTGTGACCGTAATATCCCTGACAGCATGCTGCCATTTCAGTCGTTTTCCAACACTCGAATTAAAAAGCAGGCCCGGCGTTTTGCTTCCGATAATTTGCTTAGCAACTTATTTGAGCTCCATAAACAAGTAGTGAGTCGTCAAAAAGGTCGGAGTCGAGCTAAACGAATAATTTGTAATATTTTTTAGATCCACAAAAATGGCCGAGACCGAGAAAATCGAAGTTCGCGACATAACGCGCATCGAGCGCATTGGCGCCCATTCACACATTCGCGGTTTGGGTTTGGACGATGTTCTGGAGGCACGTTTGGTTAGCCAGGGCATGGTGGGCCAGAAGGATGCCCGCCGAGCCGCCGGAGTTGTGGTCCAGATGGTGCGCGAGGGTAAGATCGCCGGACGATGCATCCTGTTGGCCGGAGAGCCGAGCACTGGCAAAACGGCCATCGCCGTAGGAATGGCTCAAGCCCTGGGCACTGAGACCCCATTCACCAGTATGTCTGGCTCGGAGATATATTCTCTGGAGATGAGCAAAACTGAGGCCCTGTCGCAGGCTCTGCGCAAGAGCATTGGCGTTCGCATCAAGGAGGAAACTGAGATTATCGAGGGAGAGGTGGTGGAAATACAAATCGAGCGTCCAGCCACGGGAACTGGTCAAAAAGTGGGCAAGGTTACCCTGAAGACCACCGAGATGGAGACCAACTACGATTTGGGCAACAAGATCATTGAGTGCTTCATGAAGGAGAAGATCCAGGCTGGCGATGTCATCACCATAGACAAGGCTTCAGGGAAAGTCAACAAGCTGGGCAGAAGCTTCACCCGAGCCAGGGACTACGATGCTACTGGCGCCCAAACTAGATTCGTTCAATGTCCGGAGGGTGAGCTGCAGAAACGCAAGGAGGTGGTGCACACCGTCACTCTCCACGAAATCGATGTGATCAATAGCCGCACCCACGGATTCCTGGCTCTGTTCTCCGGCGACACTGGTGAAATCAAGCAGGAAGTGCGCGACCAAATCAACAACAAAGTCCTCGAGTGGCGTGAGGAGGGAAAAGCTGAAATAAACCCGGGAGTTCTCTTTATCGATGAGGTTCATATGCTGGATATCGAGTGCTTCTCCTTTCTGAATCGTGCTCTGGAGTCGGACATGGCTCCCGTGGTTGTGATGGCCACCAACAGAGGAATCACTCGCATCAGGGGCACCAACTACCGCAGTCCCCACGGTATTCCGATCGATCTGCTCGATCGCATGATCATCATTCGCACGGTTCCCTATTCGGAAAAGGAAGTCAAGGAGATCCTGAAGATTCGTTGCGAGGAAGAGGACTGCATCATGCACCCGGATGCTCTAACCATCCTCACGCGCATTGCCACCGATACAAGTCTGCGGTATGCCATCCAGCTGATCACCACCGCCAACTTGGTGTGCCGCCGTCGCAAGGCCACGGAAGTGAACACAGAGGACGTTAAGAAGGTGTACTCGCTGTTCCTAGACGAGAATCGCTCGAGCAAGATCCTGAAGGAGTACCAAGACGACTACATGTTCAGCGAGATCAACGAACAGGAGGAGCAGGACCCAGCTTCTGGCGGAGGAGCCAAGCGCCGTGTAGACGTCGGCAGCGGCGATGCCCAGCCCATGGAGCACTAAAGAGTACATTATTAGCATATCCTCCGAATACATTCTCATGACCATTTTTATTGATCATAAAAATAAATAAGTTTGCTTATGACTTACAAAATGTGTTTCGTTTTAAGCGGGGGTTGGCGGAAAAGATCCATATTTTGTTCAGTTGATATAATTCGATATGTTATCGTTTGAATATTTGTGCGATAAATCGGTTTTCTGTTTGATATATTGAACTGTGTAAAGATTGCTTAATTTTGGGAAACAATGAAAATATTATTTCTGCCGAAAAATATTTCGATAATGTCGGTGTTTTAAGATAACTTTCGATATTTTTTTAAATGATTTAATTATTTATTATTTTAGTCCGCGCCTTTTCGTTCAATTCGTAGCCGATTATAACCAAATGCACAATGGAAAAATAATATAATTCATTTGGTTCGTTTTATTGATAAAATATTTTCATATATATTTATTAATTTGTCGATCAAGAACATTTGATAAATCACCACATTGCCCAACATAATGTCCATACCCAAATAATAAATCAAACGTGACGATTACCTAAAAATAACTTCATTGCATTTATTTCGCGTTTTCATTAATGAAACTTGCACTTAATGTGAGCATATCAAAATATATCTTTCCATTCCTTCATCCTTGCATTGGTATAAAATTGTCTTTATGGCTTGGTTACGTCTCCGTAAATGATGCTCCCTCTTTAAATACAAGAAATCTGTTGTAGAACTATTTGATTTTCATAGACCCGGGCCTCTTAAAAGTCTTGTATGTGATCTGTCGTAGTAACTAGTTGATCTAACATGATTTTAACACTTATGCAATTTACAATTCCATAACATACATATATACGACTGACAATGTGCTGTTTTGGGGCCAGATAGCCAGTATCTTATCGCCATAAAACACACTGCATACTTGGGGATGACTCCTCCTTGACTAGGCAGCCGAATTAAATGTATAAAATTGTTCTTTTTCCGACAGCTAGTTAACAAATCTCTAGTTACAGTGGCATATTATTTGGTACAACTTATTTTTTGGTTAGTAAGATTATGATAAATACCAATTCCACACAATTGTCAAGGAGTAACTACAATTTTGAGAACCTTTAAAACTATCATCTTCGCATACATTTTCCTTGCTACTCCGACTTTTTATCATCTGCGTTCTTTTCCCCATTTATTTGCTCCTGTGACTTTTTTTCTTCTGTCGTATTCTCCACTGGCTTTTCATCCTTGCCGCCTGAGCTTCGCGAACTAACCCGGAAAAAGGATCGGTAGGTGTGATAGAAGGCAGCCCAGAGGATAAGGAAAATGAAGCCGTAGTAGTTAACTGCGCCGAAAACCACGATCCATCGCTCGTATTTCAGGTAAACGAATGCCGTGAGACACCAGCCCATGAAGCAAATGTTGTAAGATTTTAGAGCGATGAAGTAAAGCAGCTTGTAGATGTCAGAGTTGTTGAGGACGTCACCCCACTTGGGCAGAACTACGTTGGTGTAGAAACGGGTAATCTGTAAAATGGGAAAATTGCGCATTATTATTTTGTAAATAGTCGTAAATCTTTAAGTTTGCTCTACTTCAACACGATGCACTTAGATACTGTAATTCCGACATGAACACTCACTTGCTTTTCTGTACTCACGACCATGTACTCCATCAGGAAGGTCATGTAGTATCCGCTGTGGTATCCGTGCCACACAGCTAGAAAACCCAGAGCCGCGCCATAGCTGATCGTGCGATTGTTGAGGAATTTGAGCCGCTTGTAGATGTACTGTCCCACCCACTGATTCGTATTCACATTGAAGCTCTGCACGTAGTGCTCCATGGTGTTGCCAGTTTCCAAGAGCATCAGCTTGACATTACTGCAGCCGGACCAGTCTGGTTCGCCATCCTTATTTTCTCCCTTGTAGGTCAGCCCAATGCCTATGAGGGCTCCTTCGGTGAGCAGCCAGCAAGAGATGTACTTGTACAGACTGAACTTTGCCCAGAAGCCCAAATAGTAAATTTTCTTGAGGAATGACTGACTCGCAAACTCCGGTGTGAGGAAGTAAGAGTCGGGGAAGTAGCTGAGTCCCACTTGACACACAACCAGGTAGAAGGCGCCAGCTCCAAAGCGACGAAGGCCGGCCTCAAAGCTTCCCTCGTGACCACGGAATTGCCCGTTGATGAAAGCCTGGTATCGGCGATATGGAAACTGGGGCCCAACCAAAAATCCACTGGGGAAATACGCGAAGGCCAATAGCTCCAGCAAAGATGGTGGCTCCTTCAATGCCGTTTCCTTCTGGTCCTTGGACAGCTCAGACTCTGCCTTCCGCCCATCGGTGATATCAAAGCCAAATCCAATCATTCGGAGAACCAGAATACACTGGGGCATCGTCCACAGGATGTCATAGTCGTTGCTGGAGGTGAAGAAGTAACCCAACAGCAGATATGACATATGGAACACGAAGTTTATGCCCAGAAAGAGTTGTGCCTTCCTCCGCAGGACGAGTACCAGGAAATATGTGGTCAGAATGCCCACCAAAGAGTGATATGTATCGGAGCCGTAGTTGAAGTAGCACAGTCCGGCGCCACTGGCGGCAAAGAACAAGTGGTGCACTTTCTTATCGTTTATGCCGACAATGAATTTCGAATAAAATATAGCCACGGGATACCCTGAAAATTGGAATATATAAGTATATACATATGTAATTAGCAGATTCAATACAATGTTTGTCCGGAACAGCTGTACATATAGCCGACATGCACTGTATATATCCACATATATTTAGCAGCAGTCTTAGCCTTACCTGCCAAAATCGTGAGCAGCAATCGCAGTGCCTCCACGGGAACGCCCACAACCGCGGCGATTCCCTCCATTAGACCCCTGTGGGGCAAGACCTCGGTGTACTCCGTCATGCTAAATCTGGAAGTGAAAGAGTTACAGTGCTTATCAGTCACTTGGCTCGCGTGTTTCGATGGTTCAACGTTCTGCAGGGCTTATCACTTAGTAATTGTTGTTATTGTTATTGGCGCACTATTACGCAAACTGATTGTTTTTTGATCAACACACACGAACGGTAGGGAAGGGGATTAATGAAAGAAGAAGAGCTCGCACACAACAACAACGCCAAAAACAAACGAGTGCACTTGGTCAGGGTCAATGAGAATGCAAATGTCGAATAAACTCTACGAAACCAGTGAACTCAATGACGCACTTGTGGCCCACACGGCTTTAAATATTTGATAGCTATTGATTTCCCCGGTCGACTCGGAAAATGAATAGGCAAAACAAAGCGCCAAGCTAAAATTTTGGGAAGTATTACCTAAAGTTATTGAACACTAGACGCGACTGGAGCAGTGTGACTGTTGCCGGCAGTAAGGAAATTGCCAAAGCGCTCTAGAAATACTGCGCATATTTAACCCTTCAGTGGTCAAGGTGAGCACCCAAAAACATTCATTAAAAAAGCGATTGGATGTGATCGCTAATTAATCTAAGCTAGACTTAATTAAACAAAGTTTATTTACCTATATATACTATTGCATTTAAACGTAATCTTTTTTAATTAAGCCATAGGTAAACTTCAAAAGATTAAAAAAAAAGAATATAAATAAACTACGCCAAAAACAGTTTGAAATCATTCCAAACCAAAGGCATTGAAAATGTTTTGGCAGTTATTTAATTTTTTAAGAGTTACAAATATGAAGAAAATAATCAAGTTAAAAGTATTATAAATAAATTAATCAAGGTAAAAAGACAGATAGGAAAAAATATTATATTATAGCGTTTAATTTTATAAATCTTCATCAACTTTTATGAAAAGTCGTATAAGTAAAGATATAGATAAGGTTAATTAAGCTTATTTCGGGAAAATTGTGTTGCCCTGGTCTGGTCACACAGCACGACGGCCACAATTGCATAGGTTTTTAAAAAGTTACATTTATTTAATTGAAGCATTAGTCAGCCAATTTTAAAGTGCCAAGTTAGGGTCAAGGGTCAATGCGAAGTCGGCCAAAGAGGTTGAGCGCAAAAGCAATCATCACAACAGCTGTTTTGCCGCTGGGTGAGATTCAATGTTTACGTTTACGTGTCACTTGAATGCTTCTCTGTGATTTTGAGGATTTACATTAATTCCAAATATATCTGTACCGATCTATAGCAATCCGAATGCAAAACTGGCACACACTGGGAGCAGCATGCGCCGCAATAACTATCCATACCAGCCCCTGAACCAGCAACCATCGGGATCAGGCGCTGCTCCAGCGAGTCATGACTCCTTGGAGGCGGAAAATGAGCTGGCCGCCGAGGAGCTTAAACAGAAAATTGGAGCGCTGAAATCGCTCACCATCGATATAGGCAATGAGGTGCGCTACCAGGACAAGTTACTGCGCGGAATCGACGACGATATGGATCGGACGAGTGGTTTCCTGGGCAACACCATGACCCGTGTGTTGCGCTTGGCCAAACAAGGTGGTGGTGCTCGCCAGATGTGCTACATGTTCCTCTTCGTCCTCGTCGTTTTCTTGATCCTCTGGCTGACCCTTAAGTTTAAGTAGTGGTATCTAATTTGTGTAAAATATATATGTACCAACAAACCTTTAGTTTATTTAGTGAATAATTACAATTCCAAAGGATGAGATCTGAGATTCCTAGTGCTTTTGGGTTTGGCGAACACTTTTCCTGGACATTCTATAAATTGTCAAACATATTAATAGAGGTTTAAGTTTGGACACTAATTATATTTAGCTAATTGATCTCAAACCGTTTGCAGTCTGCAAAAAAGTATGGAAAATATTTCACCACCGTCATCTCTGAAAGAAATTACTCTGGGTATTCCTTTTCTAATTATAAACTTACAAACTTTTATTATTTATCATTTAGCGTAGAGAGTGGTGATTTGTTCTAAGTACAAAGGACACACGCATACGAATTAAGGTATAGAGGGTGGGCTACACTTTGGTCTTACAACTAATGATGATTATGATTAACGGACCTGTCGCAGCTTTCATTTCCACAGAGTTCTTTCTACGTTAACTGAATTTGGATCTGGTTTCTTCACAACATTAAAGACTATTGCTTTCGGTGAACACAACCCTAGGAAAACGAATGAAACATAACATGGAATTGACAAAATATCCCCAGAATCGATGAAAATGAAAACCGGAACATTCCTGTGCGTGTCCTAAATGGGCAAACCAACTAGGCATGGAAGGTTTTCATTTTCTTGTTCCGTCTGCTAAAGTCGGGCTGATCAAGATCATCGTCCTCAATATCTTCGCTGCCAACTTCATCCTCACTGACAAATTCAGCAAAGTGATCAGCATTGGGACTCTCCAGGGCTCGAACTAGGATTGGGAAAGCAATCGTATGAAGAGACCTTGTTTTGAATTGGAAATAATTTCAAACTTTACTTTGTTGATCCAGAATGCTGTTTTGTTTCCTGATCTCCTCGATGTCCTTTTGGTTTTCACTGATCTTTCGCCTCATCGTCTGTATGCATTCGGTGGTTTTCTTCAGTATCTGAGCTCGGCTCGCCTAAAAGGATTAAATATTAGGTTTACATAAATGGTTATCTCTTAAATTGGAGCGAAAATGTTGGTTAATCACTAAGTCTTGCATTAACGTTAATATAATAGTCTTAAATATTAGTTTTTAAAGTGTAAGCTATAGGACCAGCCCGAAAAATTGGAGCACATAAATACATAATTAAGCCATGATCAGCTATTGACCTCCGTTACCTTTTCGCCCTTGAGCGTGGGCACCGCCTCCCTGAGATTCGTAAAGCTCTCCTTGATGTGATCCCGACGCCTTCGCTCCAAGGCATTGTGATGCGCGCGCTTCTCGGCCTTTAAGCATACAAAAAAAGGTAAATATGTATGAGTCAACGCGCCCATCAATACGTAAATACGATTTCGTAACAACAACAACACGTGCGCTCTGTGTTTATCAACAACAGGCAACGTGTGCAGCCTTTTCTTGCAATTTCATTATTTGTACACTCACTTGGGTAAAGTTCGCTGTGCTCGTGTGTCGCGACGAGCCCATACCATTATCCGAGTCCCCATCATCCTGTAAAAAGGATTAAATTCGTATTAAAATCATGGCATTAACACAAGTACATGTACATATATATTGTGATAATTTGCTTACGTCACTCTCGATATCAATGTCTCTGTCGTCGTCACTCATACTCATGATTCAGCAAAGTAATAAGATAGTTTTAGTGGGTCGCAGAAGAATACAAAGTAGATGTATTAAGTTGTTTGTTTACAATTATTATGTTTTATTTGTATGTGGCCAGCACGTTCTAGAGCAGAGCTGTGAAACAGTGGTGCCAGATGAAAATTTGGCTTTCCTCCTAAAAAATCCTAAAGAGTGTACATTTTCCCCTAAAAAATCCCAGTGTCCCCAAAATTTAAAAATGCATTTATTTGAATTTATGCATGAAAAAATTACGAATCTTTATGAAATTTGTGAAAGGGATGAAGAAAAGAAAGAAAAAGAAAATTAATGTTACCGGAACTAGCTGGAAAAGGCAGAAAATATAAGCTAAAGTTTAGCTTGCTGATCGGAAAGTAGCTAATTCTAGCCATAAAATCACGGAAATGGCAACACTGCTTCTATTATTGTAAATCTTTCTTTTCTGCCACAATTATTGCTTGTTTTCGAATTCTTTCCTAAGTCTACGGGATGTCTTTTCCCACCACAAGTTCCCAGCAAGCCGAGACGAACCGCAAAATACTCGAGGAGATCCAGACGAAGAAGCAGTTGCTGCAAGGCGGCATCATAAATCTCGGATTGAGCACCACGGGTCAGGTGAGTGCGAAGCATGTGGACAGCTTGGACTTCTGCGGGACCTAAGATTGAGTTTCTTCCAGATGCCCGCTCCTCAGTTACTGGGACAGCCGACGACCGTGAATCCAGATTTCCAGCTGGGCGTGGGCATTGCCACTAATGCCACGCCGACCGCCCGCTCTGCATTTAATCCAACGAGCTCTACAACTCTGGGTTTCTTTATACCTCAGGATTCGTATTTTGGAAACAGCTTTATACCCGTTCTGCCACGCCTGGAGCCGCTGCCGTCGCCCGCTACCACCTCCACCACTCCGAACGCCCCCGCCACCCACAACATAAACAAATAGACGGCCCGCCAATGGCACGTCTTAAGCTAAAGAAGCTGGAGGAGTATCTGCAGAGTGTTGATGGATTCGAGCAGCCCAAGATCCTCCTGGAGCAATATCCGACCCCTCCGCACATAGCTGCCTGCATGGCGCATCACATGCAGGCTCAACACGAAGATATAGAAGGAAAACTGGTGGGTGACTTGGGCTGTGGATGCGGAATGCTCAGCATTGCTGCCACTCTCCTGGGCGCCCAGCTCACAGTGGGCTTCGAATTGGACGGCGATGCAGTAGACACCTTCAGGAGCAATGTGGTGGAGATGGAGCTGCCCAATGTGGATTGTGTCAGAGCGGACGTGCTGCAGCTGACGGGGAGCAAGTGGGAGAAGACGTTTGACACTGTGGTGATGAATCCTCCGTTTGGCACGAAGCACAATGCTGGGATGGACATGCGGTTCCTGGAAGTGGCTCTGCGTTTGGCGAACCGAGCGGTTTACTCACTCCACAAAACATCTACACGGTATGCTCCACTCAGAACCACTTTCAAATTAGTTTATTAATTCATTACGTTTCCACTTCGTAGTGCCTACATTCAAAAGAAGGCCCTGGAGTGGGGTGCTCGTGGATCAGTGGTCGCCGAACTCCGCTACAATATCGAGGCCAGCTACAAGTTCCACAAGCACAAGTCGAAGGACATCGAGGTGGACTTCTGGCGCTTTGATATCAGCAAGGATAAGTAATTAACTCGGTTGCATTTCGTTTATGGACATTATTTTTGTACATTTAAAATTAAAGAAAATAGAAAGATTTAAAAGGTATACATCTCTTGTTTACTCCACATTGAAGACGACTCCCTGGGCGCAGGCCAGTTCGCCGGAATGATTGACGGTGATGGTGGCACGCTTGCAGTACTGTTTCCAGGCATCTGATCCGGACTCTCGACCTCCTCCAGTGGCCTTTTCACCTCCGAAGGCTCCGCCGATTTCAGCTCCGTTGGTGGTGGTGTTGATGTTGACAATGCCGCAATCGGAACCGCTGGCCCCGATCCACTTGAAAGCCTGTCCAATGTTTTCAGTGAAAATGGCGGAAGAGAGACCCTGCTCCACCTCGTTGTTCCACTCGATGGCTTGGTCCACGTTCTTGGCTTTGAGAATGTACACGATGGGCGCAAAGGTTTCTCGATGAACAACGCTGGCATCGTGACTCAATCCTGTGATCACAGTGGGTTCTACATAGTGACCGGCTCTCTGGATGACGCTGCCACCAAAGGCCACAGTTCCACCCAAGGACTTGGCCTCCTCGATGGCCTTCGTGTAATTCTCCACATTTTGTTGGGTGTGGACGGGACCCACAAGCGTTTGTGCCTCCAGCTGATGGCCGATTTTAGGTATTAGCTGTTTATATTTGCCAACCAAAGCCTTTACAAACTGATCGTGCAGCTTCTCGTGAACAATGATCCTTCTGGTGGTGGTGCATCTCTGACCGCTGGTGCCAATGCAACCGAAAAGAGCAGCATCCAGTGCCATCTTTACGTTGGCAGATTCATCAATGATCAAGGCGTTATTACCGCCTAACTCAAGGATCACTTTACCGAATCGCTTCTGGACTTCCACGCCCACATCACGACCAGTTTGGCAGCTGCCCGTAAAGGAGACCAGGTTTACTCGCTTGTCCGCCACCAAAGACTGGCCGACATCGGCACCTCCTTGGCAGAGAGTGACCACCGGCGGGAGGTTATTTCTGCGCAGCACATCCGCCACAATTTTGGTGGTTGCCACCGAAACTAAGGGCGTGCTGGGAGCTCCCTTCCACAGGACACTGTTGCCAGTGGTAAGAGCTATCGCAGCATTCCAGCCGAAGACAGCATTTGGGAAATTGTAGGCCGAAATAACGCCCACCAATCCCAGGGGCCGCCAGGCCTCCAAAATTGAGTGATTAGCTCGCTCAGAGTTAATCAGCTGACCGGCGTAGATCCGGGAGAGGCCCACCGCGTAGTCGCAGATGTCTATAAACTCCTGTACCTCACCCTGTCCCTCGCTGTAAATTTTTCCCACCTCCAGGGAGACAAGCTTGCCCAGGGGTTCCTTGTACTTCCTGAGCTCGTCACCGATCTGGCGAACTATCTCACCTCGAACCGGAGCTGGCACCTGTCGCCACTGCTTGTACGCATCGACAGCCAAGCCGATTGTCTGCTCCAGCTCCTGAACATTTCCCTGACGCACTGTGGCGATCGGTTGACCGGTACCAGGGTCATAACTAGTTATGGTCGGTCCACGCCCCTGCCAATGACCGGAGTAAACACCAGGATTTTCCCTCTCCAAGCCCAATTCCTTGAGAAAACTGTATTCGGGTTGGTCGATCAGAAAGGATGTGGACGATGAGCGGCTCGAAACTGCTTGGGAGATCAGACGGCGGGGCGTGGCGAGCCTCGAAAGATTTCTCAGATGTGCCATCATGCTGAAAGAAAGATTACGTTAAGTTTTAAATTCAGACTTGTGGATTACAGTATATATATATATAATGCAACATGTACTAAACTCTTTACGAAACGTTTCGAACTTGAAATTAAATTAAGTTTAAGTGTTTCAATCTATGAAGATTCATGTTTATGAAATGTATGTTAGATTTTAGGTCTGTGTGCAGAAGAGCGAGAGGAGATTTATGGATTACTGATTACGCCCTGATACCATTCTTATCGAGCGATAAGTGCTCCGTCTGTTTTCTGGTTGCTGGCTGGAAAGTTTTTTTTAGATCCCCAGCAGCGCGGATCTACTGATAGCATCTCGGTTGTGTCGGTACTCACATTGTTTGCCTCTGGATTGAGAGTTCGCGACTGGCCCAGTCGCAAGTCAATTATCAACTGAGGACAGATCTGAATTCTGAACGAACAGGGCAACCGGCTTTTGTTTGCAGCTTATCGCGGCGTAAACTGAATTAAATTCAAAGAGAGAGAGTGGGGAGCACTTGGCGTCTTATCAATAATTTTTTATGAAATTGGAGGTTGAGTGCAGTGGGGTATATATATGTTTCATTTGTTGTATACTTTCAGGTGAATGGAAAAACTAATGTGTTTTTAAAATCAAACTTTTTAAAAATAATGTGTAAGCTTCTTTTGAGCAGTTTTTATTAAACCATGAATTCTATTCTTTAATTCTTTTTTTTCTGTGAAAAATCCTTGCGTAAAGAGCATTTTTTATCAATTAATTTAAAGATTTTTTTTTTCCAAATAGTTCCAAGTTAATTTATTTCAGCTTATGCTTACATTAATTTAAGAAAGAGCATCTTATAAGGGATAATTCTTTATCTGGGAGCGTTAATTAAGGCTAGTATCTTATAATATTGATAAATATTCTTTTTCAATATATTTTAAAACTGATATCGGGTGTTGTATTCGATATCCCATGCATTTTATTTTCCAAATAAACCACTGTTTCCTTGACAACCCGCTAACATGAAAAACTGTTGGTTCGGTAGCAAATTTTTCGCACACTCATAATAAGCCCTTAGAAGTAAATTTAATAAAAGAAGAAAAAGTAACCATAATGGAGGTACTTGAAGAAGGTAATTTAATGGATAGAGTTCCGATATTGCTGCAGCGAGACCTGGAGTTTTATCAGGTGAATTCACATTACATATATTTATGTTGATAGTTTCTAACCTAATTCACCGAAAAACAGACACATCAACGAGTGCTTCAGGAACCCATTTGCTCAGGAGTTGTGGGCGGAAAACTGGACTTTCCACGTTATGCATCCTTTGCTGCCATTAAATTAATTCGTTGGTAATTAACTAAAGATTCCTACATTAAAACGAGTCTGAAGAAATATCTATTTTAAAGGTGGGAAGATGAGTATTTTGCCTCTTATCGAAAGCCATCCGGGCTTTTGCACACTGAAAAGGAAATGAATGAGGGAGATTTTGTAAGATTTAATTGAAAATATTCAGAAATGTATCTTACTTTTTGCTAACCCTAGACTAGTGCAACCGTCAAGACCTCTGATCCCGATAAATTCGTACAGCTTGTGACCAAGTCGGCGGATCTACTTCTAGAGCACATCCATCGTCTCTCCCAGGAGTCCTTGGATCATGCGGATTTATCTGTCCTCACTGCCACAATTGGAGCGGCTTCTTTGGTCAAGAATTCCCTGAGTGTTTACATGCAGGCAGCCACCACGACCATTTGTCCCCCAAAGGGAGATGAAAAGGGTGGAGCTCTCAAGCTGAGCTTCAAGCAATATTCGCAGATGTCCGACGCCCTGGCCGAACGGCTTTTGGATCTGCACTGCCGATTATTGTTGCTCTATATCATGCAAGATGCCGACTGCCTGCATTGGGAGGACACACAACCCTTTTTTGAGTCCGAGCGAGGTTCCTACACCGTTCAGATGTGGTGGCATTATATGAGGGGTTCCAAGAATGATTTGTGGAATTCGGTGCCTCCGAAAATGGCCCAGAAAATCTTTGCTGGAATGCTGAATGAAACGCTGAGCGTACTAACTGTACGCTATACTCAAATAGTGACTAGCGTGGCTCGATCCACACTCCATCTGGTGGATATATGCAACATGCTGCTCTGCATCGCTGAGCTGTTGCCCCATATCTGTGAGAGTGGTGAGGCATATGTGGGATTGCAGCTGAGTAATCAGAGTGTCATCTTGCGGGACATTCATGCCAAGTGCCGGGAGCTCTTCTATTGCCTCCTCCTCAGGGGTGCCCCACTGGGCGTACTATCCAAGGTGAGCTCACTTTTCGCATATACTTTTTGATAAATTTCAATTTAAGTTTAATTTTTGTAGGTCTTCCGCAAAGGCCTCGACAATATGGAAATGTGTAGCTCCCGTCATGGCCTTCCAAGTGCTTGGATTATTTTTGCCTTGCCCAGGTACTTTCCCAAGGAACAATCCTGCCAATGGGTTACCGAGTTCGCCGATCTCTCTACCAATACTGCCATTTCCTTGGACTTGAGAGTTTTGCTCGCCTTTCCCGAGGCTGATTGGTCTTATCTATTGAAAATACTTTTAATGAGAGATGCATATCTCACCGGCATTATAATGCGTCATCTTATGCAGCATTTGCCTTCATCGGAAAACTTTAAAAACGTGGCGAAAATTTCCTTTACTAGCGCTGAGGGTGCCCCTCAAAAGTGCGAGGCCTTCTTGTGCCGAGGTGAATGCTTCAATGTCACCGAGTCTATTGCCGGAGACATAGGTAAGTTTAGATATGTACATGTGTAGGATTGGGATATGTGATTTAAAAATACATTCATAGTATATCGGAAGGTCACTTTGGTTGATTTAATTAGATTTTTCTATCTTGTTTCTAGTTAAAAAACATTATTTTCGATTATCTCCTCCTTGTTTTCAGATCCTGTTGGCCAATCCAACTATCAGATAGTCCTATCACTCACTTACTTGGTTGTGGCTGTTGGCAAGGCAGTGGATATCAAATCCTGTCTGATAAAAACGCTGGAGGAACATGCTGTCGCCGGATGGAGCGATTGCCTGGACAAGCGACAGGTGTGGAACCAAAAGAGGACTCCTTGGCTGGAGGCCATCATGCACTTTGTCTATCCCGTCCTGGATTGTGTGGTGGAGATGCTAGTGAATGCGGTGGAAAATGGAGCCAGCATGTATCAGGCCATGTCATTGGCACTCACATGTGTCTCTGAGATCTGGGACTGCCTTCCGGAGGGACTGTATAAGATAGCCTCCTTGCTGCAGGATATCATTCCAGTTTCGACTCGACCTCTGGGGGATTCTGTACTATTACAGGTGGTTTTTGCCGCCTTATATACTGAGCTGATTAAGACAGCTGAAATGTATGAGCAGAGTAAGTTTTTATTTGATAAAATATTTTTATTGTTAAATATTAATAATTTATACCCATATTTGTACGTAATCGTATTTATTTTCTAGATAAAAACGAAGACAAGGCCTCTATTTGCTATTCCATATCAGAAGCCATTTGCTCTATCGACGAGGATGACAAGCACACGGATCAGATCGAACTATTCCTTAAACAGGCCAAAGAGAGTATTAACTTGGACACCGATTTTGAGGGAACTGTGGGCAGCAACTGTCGAGGGGCAGGTGGCATGAGTGCCGTCAGTACCATCAAAATGGACGACTTAGCCTTGACAAATGCGGAATCAGAACGCCTGAGCCACAGTCCGCCAAACAATTACGCCATGGAGCTGGATGTGGGCATTGCTGATTATATAGCCGAGGTCCTTGTCAGCGATATATTGACCACAAATATTGGGAAGCAGGCCCTTAAAGTTGTCTACAATTATTTAAAATTTAACAAGGATTGGCTGCTAGAGCAACTGGGCACGGGTGACAATGATCCGAGTCCGTTTCAAGGTGTCCAGGGCCAGAATATCAAGGAGGCCAAGACATCGGTGCTTAGGTCTATGTTCTTCATCGGGAATACCCCCTTTGACCAGCTGCTCACGGGATCCCTGAAAATCGACTATGTCAGCTGGCTGCAGATGCCGCTGTCCCTGAATCCGGAAAGAACCTGGCTGCATTTAACCAGACGTTGCGACTTCCAGGAGGATGCCAAACTGGCTCTGCCCGAGGTGGCCATGGTTGCCGGTATTACAAAGATAATGAAGCGGCGCAAGGAGTTCCCCAAGTGAGCTGGCCGGGAAGTATCATTAGCATGGCTTCACTTGAAGAAAAGTTTTATTTAATTTAATTTAATTACATAAAATACACTGTAGATGAAACTGCTTTTAAAATATTCTGAAAAATAAACTATATAGCCTAACCTCCAAGCCCAAAACAATTTATTGTTAAAACCGATCCAAATTTATATTTTTTCAAAAGTGACAGCCAAAAATATTTGCATCTCGAACCTTGATCCTTCGAGCCGGATACAGAATGTTAAATTATAATTTGGCTATTTCATTTAAACTTGAACCAAAACACGTAAATTTTATTGAATGCTAATTCGTACGTTTCGTAAAAGCAAAAGTAATCTAAATAAAAATTCTTGCTTAAGTACAATGTCTTTAGCTGCGTAAACCTGTTATAATTCCGTATTTCAATTCTTAAAGTTAGCAGTTTGAGGCTTTAATACAAATCCGAATGCTTAGGGCGTCCTTTATAGATCTCTTTTCTTTTGTAATTCGCGGTAATTTAAGGAAATGAAATTTTCTGTGTAAGGCAGCTGTAAATTATGTCGTAGATGCTGGCGACAGTGGAGCATTTCCTCGGGGGCGGCTTCCCACTTTGGATGTCATTAACGCCGCATAATGCAAACAAGTCTGACGATAGGCACCTTAGCCAATTCACAGCACAATAAGCGAGAGGCTAAAAAAAATATTTACTCGTGCTCCTCACTGAACCTTTCCCCGCTTAATATATATAGAAGGAAGCCGGCAGCAGCCGAAAATGTTTTTGTCCACATTCTGCGTAGTTGCTTGGCACTTGGCAATTGCTCAGCTTTGCTCCTGGTCGCCTTTTGAGCTTCTTTTCGCCTCCTGTCGCTGCGCTCCGCTCGGCTCCTCATTCAGCCAGTTATGAAAATTACTGAAACGTAGCCAAGGAGAGGAGGAGGAGAAGGAGAAAGTGGCAGGACCAGCAGGACGAAGGCACGCACACACAGGGAGATGGCAGTAATAGCAACAACATGAGGAGCAGCTCACACAGGACAACGTGACAAATAAAATCAAGCTAGAATTGGAAAGAAGCTTAACAGGATGGTAGTGACTTTGGGTATGCGCTATATTGTGCTAATATTAAAGAAAAACTAAAAGATATACAATGTAAAAATAGATTTCATTTAATTTCTTTGTTTCTAAAAGAATTAGTGAAAGACTTTACAACATAATTTGGCAAATAGTTTTGGTATTCTTTTTCTTAAATTGAATTACCATATAGTTTTTAAGGTTGTTTAGTTAAAGCGAATAACAAATTTTCCAATGCATCTTTTAGGATAGTATTTTTATATTTACAAAATTTAAATATGCTGCAAAACTTGTATAAGATCTATTATTATCTTAAATAAAAACTTATACCTTGGATACAAAATTGCAAAGCTTAAAATATTACTGAATAACCCGAAACTAAAAACTAAATTTAAGTCAACCTGTTATTAAACAACATTTACCAATCTTTAAATTATTTTAACAAATATTTACACTGCTTAAAAAACTAGTTCGCTCTCAAAACAAGTCAAATTGTTAAAAAAAAGGGTTGAAAAATTAGTAGTAAATTGAAGTCACAAAGTTCTGAAGGCAAAGTTTAAATTGAAAAATAAACATACAAAATTTTACTGATTAAAAGACAAATAACAGAATGGTGGCACATTTAAGTTTTTGGGGTAATTATAAACCCATTTTTTTCCCCTTAACAACTTTATTTCTATTTAAAATAATATAAATATGAATTGTTTTTCTCTCTGATTTAAATATTAAAAAATAACCTATTATAATTCCACTCTAAATGAATAATTACAGTGAAAAAGTACTTGTGGTTCCCATAAATCCTCGCCTAAAAGCCACTTTTTGTTCAACTCTTGGATGTAAGCATTTAAAAAGAAATAAACACCAGCGTCCTCTCATAACAAATCAACTCAGCAACTTCGAATGCAGCGCCGCCCCATTGGCTGGCCTCTTGGCTACAAAGCAGCGGCAGTAGGAAAGGCAGCCTCAGCGGCGACTCTGGATCTGACTCCGAATATAGAAACGATTCCCTGCTAGGTCCTTTCATTCAGTTTCATTCGGCTAGCGCTGCTGGAAGCGTGCGGACGTTCGTTGTTTGGAGCACGGTCATAAAGTCAAGTGGCAAGGCGGGCAAGTGGCACCTAAAAAATAACGCAAAAAATATAAAAAGGAAAAATTGAAACCGAAAAAAAAGGACACAAAGCGTGCGGGGGCAAAGTGCGAATGGTAACGGTAATTTGCAGACATTAGCTCTCGCACACACACACACCAGCATATAGCGGTGATTAAATGCTGTGGAAGGGAAGTGCGAAAAGTGTCACATTACGCATACGCAGCGTATGCCCGACTTAAATGCTGCAAATTTAAAAAGAAATTTAAAAGCGTAATGAGCTGTTCACGTTGGAATTGAAAATGTTTGTCGTTAAGTTGGACCCCTCTGTATGCCAAGCACGTAGTGGACTTTTGTGATGTGGAGACGGCTCTTTGATTGTTTTATTAGCCATTCTTGGATGATACTGAGGTCTTAAGAATCGAGTGAAAGAATCAAATAAAAATAGTAAAATCAACTAACTATAAAAGACGAAATGGATAAATAGACTTATTGCATAGAGTGAAAATTAATAAATAATATAAAAAGAACAAAATGTAAAGTGGATTATAGCAAAAAAAATATATATAAAAATATATAAATAATAACACCCTAAATATTAAACAAAAATTCTAACTTGTCTAATAAAACATACTTTAAGTAAGCCACATCTAATGAAACATTAAAGTAGACTATAATTTTATATAATTTAAAAATAAAACTAATTATGAGCCAAATGCAACTGCAACAGCAACGCCTTCGTCGAGGACGACATCATCATCGCCTTCAGTCCGCCGAGTGCGAGTGTTTACGTCCTGTGATAAGGGTTTTTGGTCTGCTGACTTCATTCGGTGAGCTTAAGTGCTTGGAAATCCATGCAGGAAAAATAATATAACTCTCAGGACAGGTGACCCTCCCTCGCTCCCTCCTTATACCCCTTCTCAAGATAATGCCAATCACGATATGGGGTTAGATGCATGTGCATGAATAAATGCATGTGCATTGCTCTTCTGTCCTTTTTCGGAATGTTTACCCTTGACAAATCGTAGGAAATGCTTGTGCATGGAAATCAAGCCTCGGGATATGTTGAGTGCTGTGGCTTATTATATTTCTTGCTATTCAATATGAATTCTAAAGCTAAGCTGCTGAGTGAATGCCTTCTCTTGGAATCTCTTTATGACTTCCTTTAATAAAAACCATTATTCCTTCCAGACGTTTTTCTTGGGCATCCCAAGAAAAGCGAAATAAATTGCATTAAAATTTAATTCAAGAGAAAATGCACGATAGTAAATTGCATTAAATTCATGGCAATAAAGTTTTATCAAACAAAAATGGCAAATTAAATTCCATTACTTACGCACTTTAAAATGATGTGTTTGTTTATGTTTCATTTTAATTTACATATTTTTCTCTAAATTGAATTATAGATTATTCCTTTGATGCCAATATTGTACATTTTTTCTTTTAAGCGGCAGCCAATAAAAAAAACGTTATTATTACTTTAATTCTATCAGTTAGTGAGTATAAAAAAGTATTCCAACTTTATTTAAATTTTTTTCGCCTCATAAAATTAAACGCATTTAATATCTGAACTTTTGTTATCTAAAGGTCTGTATAAAAAAATATGTAAATTCGGTCATTTTTTTTCAAAGTCATTTTCGTGGCCATCTGGCGCAGTTATCAAACTTGGCTTAAACGCTTATCATGGCCAATCACAACGATTTTTTTAGCCACCAAGCGAGATTTTCCTAATGCGCTTAAAATAGTCAACTCGCCAGAAGAATGGCTGAATTTTGATAAATGGCTGGCCGAGAAGGCCCAATAAAAACGTTGGGTCAAGTTCAAACTAATTTCCTTACAAATTGTTTTGAGCCATACAGAAAAACAAGGAATAAAAACTCGATATAGTTCATAAACCCCTCTGAACAGAGGGGAGGTAAGGGGAGTTTCCAAGGAAATCCCCACTGTCAGAGCCATTAACAAGGCATTGGCCTCTATGCAGCTTGCAGTTCACATTTCGCATCCTGTGCCAAGAGCAGCGCCTTCCCCTTTGCACAATTTCCCCCTATCAGCGCAACTTTTCCATACGGTCGACAATGAGCTTTGTTGTTAGCCTTTTGGCGCCAGCCATTCGCCAAGTTTTCCCCTCCATATCCACCGATATCTATTTTTTCTCCATCGCTTTCAATTATCCAGATAATTTTTGCATGTTTTTTCGATTTCCGCTTTTTCGATTTTTGTCCCGTTTGGAGCCTTTAATGTAATTGGTTTGGTTTTGGGCTCTGCAGTGTCATTTAAATACGACCCACATATATCTAACTGGTTTAATCTGATTTGTTTTTCGCGGCTTGGCATAATAAAAACAACTTAATTAGATTGAGTCTCTACGCAGAGCGGGCCAGGGGGAGTGGTGGCTTTTCTTGGCCATATTTTACACATTGGAAGTGGATTTGGTAGCGGCGAAGCGAGGGACCCATAATGTGGTTAAAATATGAATATTTTAGGGGCTGTATGAGAAAATCGAGGAAGGTGATAAAAAAGTTGTCAAGTTGTCTTTGGACTTAAAATTAATATAAATTTTAGCCTGCCTTTTTTATATATTTTATTTAGCTTTGTTTGCTTATAGTATATTGTATTATTGCTATTACTCATAGTTTAAAGTTATTGTTTACTTGCTATGAAAGGTTAAGGGGCTTTTTTTACCTGATGCACTTGTCTTTTAACAAAAAGAAGAGCGTAAAAAAATGTATTTCTTTTAATTAAATAAAATTAGTAATGCACTTTGTTACTTTTACTTAACAGATTATTTGTTGTTACCTTTTTAGGTGTATATTATTAAGTATGGTTATTTGTTTATATAATTCCTAAGTAAATAAATAAACCTTAATTTAATTTAATTTATTTTTGATAATACAAGGGTACCCTTTTATTTATTGCACCAGTCGAGATGGATAAAAAGAGATTATTACTTAGTCTAACAATTATTATTTCCGTTTTGATGTAGAGAATTTACTAAAATTTAAATCTTCATAAGGGAGGCTTAATGCCTACAAACTTCTTATACCAACCTCGCTGCTTTTCTTCGGTTTCCTATTACGTTTTATGGCCCCATCTTGGTAAACAAAAAAGCCCCAACTCAATAAATATGCTTATAAATATATTCGCCCAGACGAAATCACATTATTTTATAGGCTTGTTCAAGGATAACACTCTCCATTCCGCCCCCAACCCACAAAATGCTTAAACCATTCTTCTTTTCAGTTATCTGCGGCGTCGGCGTTGATGTCTACATGCATGGCTATCAGGCTGGCCTTTATATAGTGTAAGCCAAGTCGAATATAGCCAAGAATTAAGTTAATTAGTGGTTAGTTTTTCAGCCGTGCTGGTAATGTTTATTGAGATCAAATGGCTGGTGACAATTTTTCTGCAGCTGCACTGCTCGGAGTAAGAGACCATTTTATTTAAGAGTATAGAAAATAAGATTGAGATTGAGAACACATAAATAAATATTTAAGGTTAAACAGAGAAAACTAATTTATTTAACATCGACATTATTTTAAAATAATTGATTTCTGAATGCAAGTTACAATCACTAAATTCGTTGTATATATATATATATATATATATATATATATTATTTTTTTTATGATATCTTCAAACTCTAACATTTCTATGCTCATATTTATGGTATTAATATGTTTTAGGAATAATTACCAGCGGACATCCTGCAACTGCCTGGCCTGCTGGCGTCTGTCAGCAATTTGCGGTGGGTGGCGACCCACGCCCGTTTATGCGGTCATCGGCGTGTGCCTGATCCTGTACCCACATAATCTGTGGCTGAGCTATGTGGCCGGGATGTTCCTGATTCTCCTTGGCCTGCTGAGACTCTGCACGCTGCTCCGGTTCAGCCCCTCGAAGGACGAAGGCCTCCTGCCGCACTGCGACTTTGAAAAGTGATGGCAGAAAACTTGGAAATTTGCCTGGTATTTGTTTCTAATGCCTGTTTGTTTTGTGTTGATAGGGTCTCCAGCTTTGTGGATAACATGGAGGATGATTTCGCAGAGGTTAGCGCCTCACAAGCGGCCTTGGATGACGAGGAGGCGGAGGAGGAGGTCGATGACAACCATCCAGCCATAGACGATGATGTTTGCTAATAGTAAAGATATCTATTTTTTTGTTCTCATATTGATTTACGTTTGCCCTACAAAGTATCTAATAACATAAACATTGTAAAAAGGTTTCAATTGAATGGTTGCACTTACTAAGCATTTCTCTGAGTTTTTATTAACATTTTATTAAAATCAGATTACTATATGGCTGCATATTTATATGAGAACCTAGGAAATTAGCAACACTTAAATTTGATTTGATTTCAAAGTTAATAGACAACTATCTTCAAACTCAAGGTTGTACATCAATTGAAAGTAATAAGTTAATATGACAACTTTTTACTTTCTTCAAAGAAAATATATTAAATCTTCCGTTCCGAATCATCATTATTATTCGCAGGGGATATTTTTTTTTTTATTTTAATTTAATTAATTTTATATGCTTTAAAAAATCTAGAACAATTAAAACTAATGATTAACTCGAAATTATAAAAATTAAGAGGAAGTGCCTAAAGAATTTTAGCATGAATTTTTTAACACATAAATTACGGAAATACCAACTTTTAACTGCCGTATTAATTCTGAATCATTACACTTAAATAAACAACTTAAGAAATTATTATAGACAAATGATCTTAGTTTTTATAAAATATATCTTTTCGATCTAAAATTAAGTTTAATATAAAAGGAATATAATTTTAATTATGATCTCCGTTTGTTTAAATTTAACCCATAAAAAGGAATATCATTTTAATTATGATTTCAGTTTGTTCAGATTTAACCCAAAAAAGTTGACGAAATAAAACTTAAAAATGTCACACCCTAGAAAACAAATATATTTGCTACTAAAGATATTTAAGTTAAAGCTATTTTTCTCAATAGTAAACCTGGGTGAGCGTAGAAAACCAAAGATTTCTGTGATTCCTCTTATATTTAAGATAAAAGTCTCTTTTTTGTACAACCTTTAAAAAAAACGAATCAGTTTAATTTCGCCTTTTATTAGATCTTGATGTGAGTGGATTCCTCTGATGGCTAAAGGCCAAGATCAGGGGTTGGTTGCCAGGCTGATCCTCTTCTATAATACTAAAGGCGCGACCATAATGATCATCGTCCTCTTCGTAGTATTGATCATCGTAGAGGCGATGATGGCCTCCTCCGTGTCCTCCATGTCCGTGTCCGTGCCCGTGTCCATGTCCGTGTCCAGGTGGCGGTGGTGGAGGATAGGGATAGGGGGGATAAGCACCTCCAGGGTATCCAGGAGGGCCTTGGGGACCAGGCATTCCGGGCATGCCGTGATGACCCTTTTCTCCCTGGGCTCCCTTCTCGCCGGGGTCACCCTTGGAGCCCTTGGCGCCAGGGTAACCTTTAAGGCCCGGCTGCCCGGGTAACCCAGGAGGTCCTGGGGGACCTGGAGGGCCGGGTGGGCAATGACAGTGCGACGGTTGCGGATGTGAAGGATATGGATAGCTTGGGGGATACGCCGGAGGATGGTGGTGATGATGGTGATCGTGGTCCTCTTCGATTATCACTTCTTGCGGAGGAGGAGCCGGGGCCGGACTTCCGGTTTGCAGGGTAATATGACGTCCCACAAAGGCATCGTCCTGGGCCTTTACTCCCACAGAAATTGTCAGCAAAACTGACACCAAAACAACGAAATTCGCGAGGCGAACTTCCAATCGCGACTCCATGATGGCAACTAATCGAAATCAGATCATTGTCCCATCTTTTTATATGGGGACAAAGCCCTCAAGAATGGCAAAAGAGAAGAATCACTCAAAACTACCGTTAAAGTTTATCATCTAGATTTATATACCTTGTCGTACGATTGTATTATATACGAATTTTATGCAAATTCCTCTTGTTTAATAAACTAAGCCAACTATTTATAAAGTGTTCGTCATTTGCATAAAAATCAATGAATGAGTAGAGAACTTTCACACTAAATCGGCATTGGACTTTGGCGATTGAGCCAAGAAAAGTGAATTCTAAGTCAAAGAACAAAAAAAAACAAGATATAAATGTTTAAATTTTAAATGGAAACAGAGCATTGACATTTATTAGGATAATCAACACTTTAATTAAGTGGTTTACATTTACTTACGTGCTGGAATTAGTTACTTTTTAGCATAATTTAATATGTTCCCTTCACTTTAATGTGACTCACAAAAGAAAACACTTTCCAGATATGCAACAATCGTGGGTTTCGATTCATTATTTTATTGTGGGTTCTTTATTCTTTTGTTGGAGTGAAGTGGAACTCATGCTGAGACAAAGCCCCGCCCACCCAGACCTTAACATAATTCTGGTTTCTGGGCAGATCTCATAACAAATCTCTCGCTCTCCTAACGAAATACTCACGCTTCAGTCTAAGTCATTTGGTTTTAGGGGGACTTCTGTTTTATTTGCAATATTTATGCTGTGTCAACATATGTAAATAGTTGTAACTTTTAAAGTTAGCTTTTATTTGTTGTTTTGCTTCTTTTCGGTTTCATACATGTTTGCTATGCAATAAACATATTTAATAGTATTTTTATAATAATCATATACTTTGTTTAACTATTATTCTCTCTTTTTCGTGTTTTCGGTCGGAAAACCTTGAGGTAGCTGCGTTTCTAATTAATTGTTATAAGTAGGTGTTCTTTATGTTTCTTGTCAATCCCTGATATAGGCTATATAGAGTTCTGTTGTGGATAAGAAGAGTTCTCTGGTGATAACACAGGTTTTACTATTTAGACAAAATAAACACAGGAAAGTAAAAGTAAAAAATCAACGAAAGAAAAGTAACTACAGTTATATTTATTTTATTTTGTATATATATATTTATATAATATTAAGATATATATTACGCATCAACATATACATAAAAATATTTCAATCGTTAAAATTATAATTAAAAAGTATTTGAAAAAAATCAAACAGAAAAATATCAACATTTGGGCGAAATAAAAGGCGTAGGTTTGTCTGTTTTGTCAGATGGTTGGACGAGCTTGTCGATCGGGGAACGAAGACCATGGGACTGGACTGTTTCCAGGCCAAGAAGGTCTCAAAAGTAAACTCGAATTGACTAGATAATGGATGTTGGTTAGTTATAGTTAACTTTTGACTCGGTTTCTGTGCTCGAATGGATCTATAGAACGAATGAGCCGATCGTCTAATCGCTCTTACCAGACAAAGAGTGAGTTAATGGTGCTAAGCTCATTAAATGTGTATGTATATCTCTCAGAACAGTTGTTGAACTTTCGATTAACCGCAGTTAATCTCTTCACAAAGAATTATTTCTGTACATAAAACTGGCAGAAACCCGAACCCGATCCAACTGTGAACAAACAAACCTGGGAAGAAACCATAGTTCAAATTGGGCTGCAACTGAAAACAGAAGAAAACATTGAAGAAACTCATCAGATTTTTAGTTTGTTATCACTTGCTCTTCTTATAAGATACGACTAACAACTATCTTTGGGATTCATTCGAACTCTGCTGGCTCTTATTTTGTTCGCACTACTCTGGTTTGTATATTTCTTTACTTATTGTTGTGGCGCTCCTTAGCAGCTTTAACAGCTTTAAAAGCTCCTCAACCCCTTCTCTAGCCTGTCCGCTCCATTATAAAAATATAAACAATTTTTTCCATTTTATTGGAAGGGCAGGGTGGTTCGATTTTTTGCTGTTTCAAAAAACTATACAATTCGAGGGCAAGCAAGTAATTGATGAACAGTTGTGATGGGTTTTCTTCTGAATTGTATTATTGTATTATTTTAGGCGATTATATCTGCAATTTGTTAATCGTAAGCTGTTTAGCTTTATTTTCAGATATAATTTCAATTGGCTGCAACAGTTACATTTACAAATAACTTTCATCCTTTTTTGATTCAATTAATTGTTATTTTACATTTCCTTACAATTAGCCATGTTATGTACGCTTTAAATAATTTTAGTTGAATTATTTATGGTATTTTAATGTATTAAAAGTCAGAAAATGTGAAATAAAATTAGTTTTCCAGCACAAATAATCTGTTTAAATATTACTTCTTGGCGCCTCAAACCTTAGATTCTTCAAATCGATACACCCTAACAAAGAGGGAGCTGGATGGGGGTGACAACTCCGATCTGATCTGGGATCTCTTGCTGGCCGTGATCTAGGGAATTCGATTTCATTGGGGGTCTTTGGGGGGCACACAACGTCAAGGGCAGGGACGGGTCCCAGACCTTGGTGTCGTGTCTTGGGGCTGGTGATGAGATGGATTCTAGTGCCTTTAGTGCGGGCCCAACGCCACCGCTTAGTAGAAGGAGCTGCACCAGGCATCGCCCGCCGTGGGGCTTAGCATTCCGACCAGACTGGCAGCATGGCCGGAGGTTACGGCGCCAGTCGCCACGGACGGAGGCGATGCCGTCGTGCTGCCGGTGGCATGTGTCGAGCTGGGCAGACACTGGAAGCAGTAGTTGGCCCCGTAATTGTTATCCCAGAACTGTTGGCCCTTGCACTGGAACCTCACGGCGAACTCCAGCCGCTGGCCCACATGCAGCGAGTTGCCGAACAGCACAAAGGTGAATTTGTCGGAGAAGCCGTCGCAGGAGTTCTCCACGTAGTTGGCCTGCAAGTCCGCATAGCTCCTCCAGCCGTCCAGCGAATACCTTATGTGCACCGACTTGTGGAAGTCGAGATTTCGCACGCGAACCGACCCGGATATCGTTTGGTTTATGTTATCCGACACGGCCGCGTTCTCCAGCGACACCTGCTTCTCCCTGACCGCATCGAGGAATGTGGCCAGGCCACCTGGCTGCTGGAACAGGGGCATCAGCAGCTTGTCCGACTTGGGACCCAGCTGCAGAGGCGGCTCGGACTCCAGTATCTCCAGGTCCTCGAACGCCGACTTTGGTATGGTGGGTATCTCGTCCAGGAAGGTCTTAACATCCGCCAAATCCAAGCCCAGGACATCGGCGAACCTCACAATCTTCTTTCGTCCGGGGGTGCCCGGCGGTGTCTTTCCCGTCTTTAGGGAGGAACAGCGCCTGATCCGCTGGGGTCTGCAGTCATCCTCATCATCAGTTGTATCTATGCCGTGACTGTGTCCACCACTCTTCTCCACAGCGTTTTCCACATCTTGTTTGGCCTGTTCGATTTGTGCCAGCTCCACATTCACGGTTAGGTTGCTGGCCGACTTGTCTGTCTCGTCCACACCACTGTCGGGCGACAATTCCTCGTCCTGGATGGTTCGATCGGGGAAGATGGAGTCTTCCGTGGCGGTTCTGTCGTTGGGGGTTTCAGTGGGGGTTTCCTCTTGAACCCTCTCGTTGATGGTTTCTTGTTGAACCCTTTCACAGGGGGTTTTCTCGTGAGTTCTTTCCGTGGAGATTGCCTCTAGAGCCCTCTCGGCTGTGACTTCTGTCAGTGCATTTTCGCTGGAGACGATCTCTGGAACTCTGTTTGTAGTGCCAGCTACGTCCAGGACTTCCGTCAACCCCTTGAATTCCAGTTGCTCCACATCCTCCCCAAGGTGGCCATTGGTAAGACTCTCCTCATCGGGCTTGGACTGATCCTGTGACCGCAAGCTGATGCTGTGCTGCTGAAGTTCACTTAGGATCTGGGCCTGCAGGAAGGCCTCATCCTCGTGAACGACTTCCTGGCTAGGTGGCTGCTGCTCCGGCACTCCGTTCACCAGTTCGTGACTGCCGTTCAACTGTAGGGTATTCACATATTCTTTGAGGTCCGAGGCCGGCAGCTTTGGCTCCTGGGCAGCGGCTGCTGTGGATGTGGAAGCGGACCCCGATGCGGAGGCATCGAAGTAGGGACCATCGGTGCTGCTGCTGTGACTGCTGGCCACTGAAGCGCAGGCGTAGCCCGATTCCGCCGTTGAGTTGTGCGGCGTATTTGAGGCGGTTTCAATTAGGCGCAGGTACTCGCACTCATCCACAGGACTCCCGGGCGACTCCAGCTCGCAGTCGAAGTCAAAGAAGGAGTCGGACTCGTGGCGCAGGGGCTGAAGATCTGTCACTGTCTGTTCGGAGTCGTGCGAGTTGACCCACGTGTTCGTGCTGGTGCCATTAATAATGGGTTCATCTTCCGCATTGCCCTCGCCTTCCTCGGTTGTCTGTAAGAAATTAAGTTCTCATTAAACAATGTTTAAAAGGTAGAGTCATATCGTAAATATGCTTGCAAACTATTTCATAGAAAGAATTATATATCTAACACCTCCATGTTCTTCATGTACATAACTGATAATAGCTTGGCTTAAAGCATTTTCTACTTTTCTTTTTTTCTCTATTCTTAAGTTTTCATATTCTAATGCATAGTAGGCCCATCCGAGAAACTTCACTGCTCGTATTGGATTCTGGTCATTCAGTCTACATCCTCTACACTAAACAGTCTGAACGGACACGTTCAAAAAATCACACAAAAACCAAAAAACCATTAGAATCCAGTTCATAAAAATATAATAAAACCCACAAAAAAAAAAAAACCCACCAAGATGCGGATGCTTAACATAAGCCAGGTTGCCCCAAACTTTTCCACAATCGCGGTGACAAACGGTGTCATGCGAAGTTTATCACTGGAGGATCTACGTGGAAGATACGTCCTGCTACTATTTTATCCGGCTGACTTTTCGTTTGTCTGTCCCTCGGAGTTGCAGGCTTTTAGCGATCGGGCCGAAGAGTTCCGCAATGTTGGCTGTGATGTGATGGCCTGCTCCACTGATAGTCACTATTGCCACTGTGCCTGGATGAACCAGCCGCGGAAGGCCGGCGGCCTCGGCGAGATGGACATCCCACTGCTGGCGGATAAGTCCATGAAGATTGCCAGGGACTATGGGGTACTAGATGAGGCCACAGGATTAGCCCTGCGCGCCATGTTTATCATCGATCGCGAGGGACGCATTCGCCAGATTACAGTGAATGATATGGGCGTGGGTCGCAGTGTGGATGAGGCACTGCGTCTAGTTCAGGCCTTCCAGTTCAGCGATGAATATGGAGAGGTCTGTCCCGTTAACTGGCGCCCCGGTGCCAGGACCATGAAGGCGAATCAAGCCGGTATGGAGGAATACTTCAAGTACGCCACCTAAGAAGACACTTCAAGTTCTATAACTCGAGTTCAAGCAGCAAAATAAAGTTTACGTTCAAACTTCACGAAGCTTGTTTTTATTATTTATTGCATTTATATCCAAAGCAAGTTCGCACCTCTCTTTGCCTAATTATTCTCAAATCTGTGGAAAAGTTCAATTAAACAGGACGAAAGGCAAATGAAAATGTTGACTAGTAAAGACAAATGTTGCCAGGAACATGTTGATCAACATCGATCGGTGCTGCTAACGCAATTGTGAATGTTCAGAAGTTCCAATCAGACTAAAAAAAATACTAAAAAGTACTCCGTTTACACCCTCCCACTTGTACCACTTCTAGCTCACCTGTGATCCCAAGGT
>VNJS01015938.1:0-27830 GCA_008042575.1 Drosophila watanabei
GTTCCAGGTAATGCTGTTCGTGGTCAACAAACCTGCTGAAACGAATCCGGGAACAGGCATCATCAGTCTGCAGGCGGTACTCCTTGGGCTTGTGCAGCGAGAGAATATCTGCGTATATATTCCCCTGCTCCGGAGCATCCTTAACGGAGGATATGGTTTCATTGACGGGCAGAATCTGTTCCAGATTCCCCAGTAAGTCCTCCAGCAGCCAGTCATCTTGAACCTTTAGGTTATCAGCCGTATAACGTTTGTACTCCAAGTGCTCCTGCACGTATAGCTGGAAGCCATGGAGTGCCGGGTAGTGTGGTACATAAAGCTTCAAGCGACGCCAGTTTCCCTGAATTAACAAAATAATTTAATTTTTGGCGGGAGCTTTGGAATTAACAGAACGCACCTCACTGCATGAAACTCCACGGATAATACACGCACCGCTCGGCTGTCGCTCCGCCAGCAGGCCAGGATGCTTTGCTGCCAGGAATTGTTCCAAGCTCCTTTCCTCGCTGCCCATAGTTTTATTTTATGCAAACAAAAACTGGGATTACTTTTGTTTACCTTTTTTAAACATAACGCTAGAGATGACACTTAAGTGATTACCCCGATTGTGCCGCCAATCGATTGCAATATCAATAGTCGGTGGGTAATTCAAATGTGATGGTCATTCTTTTTGGGTAAAATTTAAGAAATATAAACAAATGGGTGATTAATCCACAGCTCACCTACCGCAAGGAAGGGGAAACGGCATATCATCGATTCCGCTGGCTTATCAAGCAGATTTTTGTGCTTTTTTGATAGTTATTCGACAAAGTGTAACACCTGCGGCCCCAAGTAACACCTGGCAGAACCACTATCAATAGGCGCTGATCGCTCGACGGCCGACTCCAGCTATATAAGGTCGGCATCGGCCGAACCAATTTCATTCTCATCAGCAGCGTGAGTGCGTAGACATAGTAGTTATACTCTGAGCACAGATAACAGGAGCAGGAACTTTCCCACTACCGAAAATGTTGCGAAATCTCTTAGTTTTGGCCTTGGTTGTGGCCACAGTCAGTGCCACCAATGTGAAGCAGTGTAAGTCTCGTCCTGTAACAAGGAACTTGGAACATTATGAACTTGACATTAATTTCAAAGTATTCATTTAATCAAAAGGTTTCATTCGTTAGTCATTACCTCATTGAACTTCTTCTGGAACTGTTAAAAAGTCTTCAAGTGTATTTCGCAGCCAGCTTTTCCGCCATGCCTAGTCTACTTTTGAGCTCACCTAATGCACTGCTTGGCTTTTTTTCTTTCCAGGCAAGGGCAAGCCGTTTCCGCTATCGGTGAATGTCCAGGACTGTGAGGAGCCGCCATGCATTGTCTATAAAGGCACAACTGCGGTGATGGAGGTCCATTTCCTTGGCAGTAAGCTGGAGCAACCTAGCTTTATATCCAAATCCTTAATCTGTTTATGGTTTCCCGATAGATAACAACAACATCAAGAGCATCACGGCCAGTGTAACGGCCAAGGTCCTGGGCATGAATCTGCCCTACGACCTGCCCGAGGAGGTGTCGAATGTGTGCCGCAATCTCCTCTACGGCGCCATGTGTCCCATCGACAAGGACGAGGACGTTACATACCAGTTCAATTTCTATGTGGAGCCGGCCTTCCCCGAGATTACGGCGGATGTAACCGTCACGCTGAACGACGAGGACGGCGAACCGATCGTTTGCTTTATAGCCAGCTGCAAGCTCCGGAAGGGAGCGACTGCGACGCAACGGGACGGGTACCTGCTGGACTGGACGGACCCCCACTCCGCCGAGTAGAGCATGAAGATGTCACTTTGATCGACGATGATGGTGAACCGATCACCTAATTGGTTTAAAAGTTAATATATGTAGTTGTAAATCCCCTAAGTATCAATTCTTTTTTCTAACAGAGTCACAAAAGCCAGTTTCTTTGGAGGATTACCATACATACGGTCGGTTGCCGCTGTTCAAGCTCTCAGGATGCTTGGCGCCCAGAAACTGCTCAAAATTCCTTATCGCAATTTTTTTTTGCAAACAAAAGCTGCTACCTTTTGTTTACCTTTTTTTAAACAGAGTTAGAGATGAGAGTTCTTAGATTCAATCTAATCGATAACATAATCGTTTTTCGGCGGGTTATTTAAATAATTTGCATATTCTTTATATGCCATATTAAGACGTTATTATTAGCGAAATTAGGGGGATTTTCCTGTAATCACAGGGATTTAATGCAACATTGTTAGCCCACCTCAAGGAGGGAATGCCATAATAACATCGGGTTTGCCGGCTTATCAGCCAAATTTACGTTATTTACTGATTCGATTCCGGCGATTCCGCTGTTTGCTCTTCGTCAGAGCGCAACACCTGCAGGCCCCACTGTTTTCATATTTGTAACACCTGCGTGGCGGCCGCGGCGGTATCAATAGCCGCCGCCACCTGATAAGCCGCTCTCCCGAGCCGCTGGTCATCGCACGGACGACGCCAGCTATTTAAGGTTCTGCGCCGGCCACAGTGATTCCATTCCCATTCACGGCTATCAGGCTGCGTGCGCGCGTACCGAAGACATTGTAGTTAATTCTTAATCGGCCAGAGATTACAGAAGGAGCTTCCCCGCGACCTAAAATGCTGCGAATTGTCTTTGTTTTGGCCTTGATTTTGGCCACAGTCAGTGCCACCAATGTGAAGCAGTGTAAGTATCTTTTTTGGGCATTTGATTTTGTAGCTAGGAAACCCCAACATCGACCTATGGTTTAGGATTAGGATTATAGACCAAGTAATCCTTGGCCTGGTGATTCATTCGCCTATCCCACAATCTCCGTGAATTTCTCTTGGAACTATTGCCAAAAATACTTTGGTGTGAAAAATAAAAGTCCTCAAGAGTATCTCCCGGCTGGGGTATGATATGGCTTATCAAGGAGCGCCGGCTAGCTAATCTTGGCGTGCTTTTCCCGCAATTTCCTAGTCTACTTCTCGGCTCACCTGTTGCACTGCTTGGCTTTCTTTTTACAGGCAAAGACAAGCCGTTTCCACTGGCCGTAAGGGTCGCGGACTGCGAGGAGCCGCCATGCGTGGTCTACAAAGGCACAAATGCGGTCATGGAGGTCCACTTCTTGGGCAGTAAGTTGGAGCAGCAGCACAGCAGTATATCCGTATATCTTATCCATTCACGGCTTCTCGACAGACAACAACAATATCAAGAGCATTACGGCCCACACAACGGCCAGGGTCTTGGGCATGAACCTGCCGTACATCCTGCCCGATGAGGTGTCCGACGTGTGCCGCAATCTTCTGTACGGTGCCATCTGTCCCATCGACAAGGACGAGGATGTGACGTACCAGTTCAACTTCTATGTGGAGCCCTCGTTCCCCGAGATCACGGCGGATGTAACTGTTACGCTTAACGACATCAACGGCGAACCGATATCCTGCTTCGTGGTCAGCTGCAAGATCCGGAAGGGACCTACTGCGACGCAGCGGGACGAGTACTTGCTGGACTGGACGAACCCCCATTCCGAGTAGCGGCCACGACGATGCACTCTACTCCAGCCACCGGGGCCGACTGACTTACTGAATATTATCACCATTATTCTTTGACGAACAATAAACTCGGAGCTCTGCAGCCGATAGCCGAAGCATTTGTTTACCTTGTCGACCTACGTCACGGATTCCAGTGTACCCGGGGGCCAGCAGTCGCCGGATTAGCACATTTCGCGGGCCGCCGATTAGATGAGCGGACGGTCAGTGTTTATATATATCGAGAGTCATCGGTGACGTTGTTGTTTGCACCGAGAGTCCAGTAATTTATTTCCACTGATTCAGTGGCAGCGGCAGCACAATTGCCAATAAAGTCCTATCGATAAACATTTATTGACCGCCTGCGTTAAATCGCGTTGACCATATGGTCAAAAGTTGGGCTCCCTTGTCCTGATAAGGGGTAACCAGTCGGCTGAGTGCATTTCTACACTCGGCACAATTATGGGACGAAAGGCAATTGTGACTTTTTCCTACAGATGATGGGATAAAAATAGTTTCAAGCGGCCTAATCGTTTCGATTAGTGAGCTTTCTTGGAACGTTATCTTTTGCTGCCAAAAATCGGATTAACCAAGTACACAGTTAGGTTTGCATATATGTTCCTAAACTTGAGGGTAGGAAATCCTTAAAAAAAAAAACGTTTAAAACTAAATGTTGTAATATTTTTTAAACATTATGTAACCAAAAATGTATTTTAATTGTTGACAAACATAATTTAGTTGGAAATGCATTTTCTAATGAGTTTCAAATCCTGCTGACATTCTGGCTTACACAAATACGATTTCGATAACCGGAGAAGACCTGAATAATGCCAAAAATATAATTATATTGATTAATAACATCAATGGAAAGCTGAAGACTAATACCTGAATGTCTCATTGGATTCCCATCTACTACAAACAAAAGCCTTTATTAACTCAGAAAGTATTTTATTTAAATTAATGTTTAAAAATATTTAATGATTACTTTTTAAAATGACACATTTAACTGCACTGATTTTTACTTCCTTATTAAAAAAAAATGTATTTTATGAATATAATAGGATCTATTTAAAAGACAATAACCCAAGTCGACCATAAATTAAATATAAAATCACATACAAACATGTGAAAAAACTATAATTTTAGATCCTTGCTTCATAAATCTTTGCTGGAGCTTTTTTTTTACAGTGCACTACTCATCGAAAATAAATCAGATAATCTCGGTAAGTTGCCGGGTTTTGATAGCTCGGTACATTTCTCTGCTTCTAGGCATTGCCCGCGAACAGGTGTTGGCTGAGCGCGTTCGAGCAGGTGATCAGACTCGAGATTCGCGAATTATTATTTGATTCGATTATAGCTTTTCGTCCACTTGAGTTTACACCTTAATGGCAGCGTGTGCAGATAATGGCGATGGCCAATAGAAAGCCTTGTAACCCAACCCAATAAATATGATCTAAGTCCCTTGTTTACTTTGAGGAAACCTCCCCACACATGTGGGGTAAGGCTTTTAAAATTTTATTAAATATGCATGAGGCATCGGGGGTGAGCTCAGCGGAAGATGTTTTTGATTTTGAAAAAAAAAGAGGGAAGGGAATTGTATATCACAGTAATTTAGACCAATAAATGATTGAGTTCCGCTCCAGTTTGGTGCTACTTTCGGTTGAGATAGTCCAGCTGATAGAATGTGTTGCCGCCATTGCCCTTGACCACCTTGATGTCGCAAACGAAGCAAGTGGCTATCTCCTTGTCCTGGTCCACCAGATAGATCTCGATCTTCACCCCGATCTCCGGATACTCGCCGATGGGAAAGGAGAACAAGTAGGTCACGTCCTCCGTGGGATACAGGGGACAATAGGCGCCGTACATGAGATTCGGACACACGGCGGCCACATCCGCCGGCAGCTCATAGGGCACTGTGATGATACCCAGCGTGGTGGCCTTCACCAGAGTCGTCATCTGGGTAATATACTTGTCCACAGCGAAATCGATCTCGAAGTTCTGCGTCGATCCCTTCACAATATTGCAAGGCGGCTTCAGGCAGCCGTGAACGCGGACCTCCAGCGGAAAGGGTTTACTTCCGGAGCCTAAAGAGGAATGAGGATTGATAAGTTGGTAACTAATATATACATATTGCTGCTACAGTTGCTACTCACAGCGCTTCACTTCCGTAGCCGGATGCTCCTCCTCGTCCGCCGCCCGGACCAACGCCATTAGTCCCAGAGAGATCAGTATCAGCGCCTTGACTTGCATGTTTCTCGATTAGAATTGGTTTCGGCCAACGGTGCTGACATCGTTTTTATAGTCGGATCCGAATAGGATCGCCTCTTCGGCGAATACGAGAATCTATCTTATCGCGGACCAGTAGCGGATTTCTGTTCAATCGAATCGGGGTTGCACGCCGCAGAAGATCACTGCTGCGGCACTCAATAGGACAGGGCTCCCCGATCAGGAATTTCCCTAAATTTAGGGGACTTTGGACGGGGATGGATTTTGACTCTAGAGGTTTTTTGAAGCATGCTAAATGTTATATATATCACAAAATTATTTAAATATTCTTTCACTGCTACACACTGCTTCTTGTCGGTGGAAATAAAAATTCGCTGCGGAAATGTAAAAAAAATGGTAAGGAACAATTGAAAAATGGAACACGCCAAAAAAACATGTCAATGTTTTTTGATATATTCTTGCCCCAAAAGTCTCGATTTACTTTTAATTAATATAAAACTAAACTAAAAAAAATATAGTATGAATTTTAAATACATATTTATTTTGTGAGCCTGCCAAGCACACTCTTTGCTCTATGTAAGACAAAAGAATCATCGGAAAATTTCCAATTCATTGTCATCAAATTCATTTTTATTTAGTGCCAACAATCAGCTCGTTTTCTGTTGTTAAACACCCAAAATATTTGGAAAACAATTAATTTTAGTTTCGAATTAGCTACTTCAGCAATGTTTGTTTATATTTAAGAAGAGCCACAGCTGTTCGAACTGCTGTTCCATCCCTGGAAACAGAAATAAGCTTGAGACGCACGCAGTCTGGTTTTCCTAGTATTTTTCTTAAAAACAATGTCGGACTTGCCGTGTAAGAAATTTTCTCACGTCTTAAACACGGCCATCTCTCACTTGATGCTCCGTGATTTGGCCAAGCCTCCGATTCCCGATAACGTGGTGAAGTTCCTAAATTTACTAATTGACAAAATCCACAAAACCAATACATCTAATGGTGTGGTTTTAAGGTTCGGAATTACGGGTAAGTCAAACCCAAATTCGATTCCTATTCTCTAAAGCGCACCAACCAAGGTATTGCATATTTCAGACAACCCATATGAGATGTTACGTCGAGTGTCCCTAGATCACTACGAGTTGTATCTTAACATTGAGTTCCCGTTCAAGCTGACACCAATTAGAGATGAAATGCGATCGGGATGCGTTATGCTCCAAGCCAATGCCGAAGTGGACCACCCGGCTCTTTTAAAGGGCTTCCTGGATCGCAAAGCCATTGTCGAATGGCTCTTCGGTATTTTATCAAGCGTCCTACTTGCGCCAAGCCTTTCTGATTTTCGCCGTAACTGCACGGTAAAAAGCAGCAATGGTGATATCAGGTTCACTTGCTTGCCGGTCCTGGGGTTCGAGCACTCTCAATGGCCACTAGCTAGTCCAGGGAGTACAGTGAACGGCTTGAGGCTTCAAGCACATCCCTGGTACGCTGTGCCGCTGGTAACCAGACCTCTGGACTCTAGAAGCTTTGTGGTCTGGGCTCCTGACTGGGAACGTTGCATACTGGACACCCATCAACATTCCCGCCGATTGCTGCGCCTGTTCGATGCCCTGGCCCGCAACTATGATATCAATATCGAGAATACCGAGCTAGTCATCAAGACGATAATGCTGCAGGAGGTGCATAATTTACCGCCTGACCTGGGAGACTCCATGATCGCATTCGTGGAAGTGGTGGTGGCCCGTCTTAAAGAGGGAACAGTGAATCGCTTTCTGGTGGATAGCATCAATGTTCTTCAATTTAAGGAAGACATCTTGCTGGAGAAAAACTATGAATATTTGAACGAAGCTCTGATGGAGCTTAAGGAATTTAAAATCATGGCTCATAGGTTCAACGGGTCCAACAACGACGACGATGATAATGATAGCTATAAGTCTTGGATGAAAACTGTTCTTTCAATGTTTCTTTTTTAGGTCCACAAATCGCATTAGAAATGCTTACCACTAATTTTAAACTTTTTCGATAAATACTTTAAATGCGTGAAAAAGAATTCACTGATAAGTTTCACATTAAGTTCGTTATTCGTTATTTTCGACACATTATTAGGGGTTTAATATGACCCAGCGCGTTCAATTGGAATAACTGAAATGTCAACATTTACGAAATTGCTTTTGATTTAAAACATTTCGCCATACATGTATGTATTCTTATTTCCGAACTATTAAAAATTAGATTAAAGAGAAAATGACAGAGGAAATGACAGGTTCTTGTCCTGAGGACCTTGTTGCTGTTCGAGTTTTGAAAGAATTTGTTTAAAGAACACAATGGCTCTATTTAGATGAAGCTGAATTTAACCAATTTCCTAATGGTCTACTTCATGGTGATCACCTGCATGGACTGTTCCAAGGGAGAATATAAAGAACTCTGTGAAAGTTTCGGAGGCTTCGACAACTTCACCCAACCTCTGATGTTCTCTTGCTTGTCTATTTTTATTCACTTAAAATAGTCTGAAAAATGGTTTACGTTGTGGGATTTCCTACAGAGTGCCTGCTGTTAGAGTAGATAGTGTGAAAATGGCATTTTAGCCTATCCGAAAATATAGCAATAAACCATGTAGAGATTCACAATTACCCTATAAATTAATACACTTTATCTATTTACTCAAATCAGAGTATCAATACAAATCTCTGCATCAGTTCGCATCATTAGAGCCGCGTTCCGAATGGGTCGTGAAATTATGAGATCGGGCAGGAGAATTTTATCACTTCATCGCTGAGAGTTTTCCAGCCAGGTGGTGGGGGGACAGAGGCGGTGCCAAAATAAATCCCAGAGCATGAGGACGAGCACTCCGCTGCCACCGCCGCAAAGGCAGGCCACTAAGCCTGCTGATGGCAATGGAGAAACCCACAGACATTTGTGCCTCGGCCAAAGCCGACTGACAATGGAACTCGGGCGGGGGGCGGAAAATGTCCGGGCATAAAGGAAGCGGACTAAAAGTAAGCTGGAAAATGTAATTCCCCCTCCAATTTCCCTCTCCCTTTGGCGCTCTCAAAGGTTGGCGAAATTTTTTGCCAAAGGTAGGAAAAGCGAGGGAGATTCGAAGGGTTTTGAACAGTTTGTGCAAGTATTGCCAGTATTTGGCGATCAACCCTCGCAATTTTTTGCCGAATTTCCGAAGGTTTGGTGGTGACTTGGACAGCAGCAAAGCAGCATGAGATTTCCTCAAAATGCTTTTGAACTCTCCGGTGGCAGGGGGAGGGAAAAGGGAACCAACCGTCGTCGCTCCGTCGTCACATGTAATTGTTGTGACATTATTTAATATGTCAAAGCAATGGAAAATCCGGCACGACACAAGAAATATATACTATATCCCCGACAGAGAGCTGGAAATGTATCTCTGGGAACCGCAATATTTGATTAGCATCAGGCTGGAGTCGTGATACACATCGATTCCTTGCTACTCCTGCCCGATTCTATTTTCGGTGTCATCTAATGCAATTATCTGTGGGGGAAAATCTGATGCCCGAATGCTTACACTTCGCAGTTGGTTTCCGTTTCCGTTTGCACTTTTGGGTGCTCTCCGTTTTTGCATATTCCCAAATGTATTTTAAGCTTATCTTTGATGTGTGTGTGCCTTTTTCTTTGGAAATCAATAACGTTTGCCAGGGGAAAAGCTAAGAGCCCCGAGCTGCTTGTCTATTGATTATTTTCTGCGCGCAAAAAAGTATGCAACACTTTCGGGGCTGGGGGAGGGGCTCATCCAGGGTTTTCACTCACTAATCCCGCCCTGGGCCGCTGCTAACTCAATTAATTTGTCAAATCAAGTCAGACATCAAATGCCAGCGCCAAAGCCAAACAATTTGTCACGCCAATCCCGTCGTGTCCTGCCACAGCTCCTGCTCCTGCTCTTGCTCCTGCCCCTGCTCGGTTGTCTGTTCTATTTCAATTTGATATTTGTTTGCACGTAACTCAATACCAGAGTGACATTGTGTCTCAATTAGGCGACAATTTGATTCTCGTGTTGTTAATTTTTCATTAAACTTTTCGGTGCGGCTGCCGTGTGCTGTCAATTAATGATGGAATTTCCCCAAAGGGCACGCCCAATTGCCCATGAACCCCACAGGGAGAGAGGACAAACCTCAAACCCCTCAACAGGTGTGCAGGACAACCCTTAATTCGGGGAGAGCATATCCCAACAAGGACCTCGCCCTAATGGCATTTTTAACTATCCAAGTGCATTCAGCTGTTTCCATTTTAACAAGCGAAATCAATGTGTGGTCAGCCAAGTGACCAACTGGCCTTGAGACAATTTCTAAACACTTTCCACCTGGGAAAAATAATAATAATGGCGAGGGGTAGGGCAGAGTACTTTTCTCGCTTTGCTGCACACTTTGATATGAAGCCTTCAGCACATTTGCCAATAGCAATTTGCATATGTCGTCATGCGAAAATGTTTTTTATTAAATTTTTCCAGCAGGTCCAAGGGAAGCTAATTAATTTGCCCCACCCCCGCAGAGAGTGCTCTGCTTTTGGCACTGTAATTAAGTGAATGCGAGATTCATGTTTCCCGAAATCAAGCGGAACATGCGTTGCAACAAGTTCGGCTGTCGAGTAATTTTCCCCCTGCGAAGTGTTGGCATTTACCCCAGGAGCCACCAGGACCTTTCCTTCTCCCCTTCCTTGTCGCCAGCCTGGCAACGCAATTTCAGCTCGGAAATTTGCCCAGTTCGGGCGAAAAGAAGTCTGCCTTATTTGCATAAATATGTACAAGTCGCTCTCATTCTCCTCCGTATAATTAAAATGTTAGTTTGAAGCCTTGAGTTTCATAATTTGAGAGCTGCGCGCCTGCCTGTAATTTCACCTGGCATTGGAGGATACCAGGTAAGAGCTTGGAATTCCTAAGAAAATGCCTAGTGGTTTTCTTTGAACTGTAAATGTGTTTACCTTGGAAGTTAGATGGCTTTGCAGTGATATTCAGTTGTACCATGTTGGCAGTTCTGCCCTGGTATTAGGTGCAGAAAAGTGCCGACGAATGCATCAGTAGTTTTAGGAATAAGCTTGGAGTGGCAGAAGGTATGTATCGATTAAATAAAATAAAAGATATGAGATAAAGGAATTTTTATTTTAAAAATGCCCCATATTTGCAAAAAGCTGATATTCTACTTTATACATTGGTTGTGTTCACTTTTATCTTGTAACTGTGTCAACTAAAAGCGAAAATTTGATTTAATCTTAAAATAAATGGTTAAAAATATAATATTTCAATATTTGAGTATGGTTTTGATATAATAGTTTATAAAAATATCTAAAGATATGCATATAAATGGGAAAAAAGACAAATAATGTTGATACATGTGTCAGATAATTAATATCGATATTTATTATCAGTTGATTTTTATTTTCTTCTATATATCACATCGTAACTTTCTTCTCGGTATACATACTTAAAGTAAACTATGCACAACTGATATTATCTATCTAAACCGTATTAACGTAAGAGCTGATAAATAAATTGATATTTTACACTTATCGATATACGAGCGATAATTTAAATTAATATTTTGTTGATGTATCGGCTCCTGAATCTTAATTGTTAATTGTTGCAAAGAGAATTCTTAAGAAAGAAATGTAAATAAAAATAAAAAACGTTATCAAAAGTTTAGTTTTAAATATTATCATATACTTTTTCTTAAATATTAATACATTAACGTACGATATATTTTATTTGTTGTATTTTTTTACCATTTTACTCATAGGTCTTTGGCTCTTTTTAAGGTGTACCTAGAAAAAACCCTATGAAAACAAAAACAAATAAAAAAAATCATTTTGTTACTCAGGAAAACATCGTAAAAAATACTACTACTACAAAAAATATAAAATAAGTCAAATGTTTGGATTAAAACCAAAACTACATTATTGTTTATATTATTATAATAAATTATGCAGACATAAGCCAGCCAAAAATGTCACTTTAAAATCATTAAAACGCCATTAGCGCGCTTATTAATTATGTAAATGAAAATTAAACAAACTGTTCAGCCAATTGAGTGCTCAAGAAGACTCCGCCTCCATTCAACCCGAATCCCCGCAATCATTTACCCATTTGACGGATGATGAACGTGAACGTAAACATTTTGGAATCGCCGAGCTAAGCTAATTTGCATATAAAACAGTTGAATTTGCCAACAAAATCTAAAAATATTGATGAAATTTGGGCATCCCTCGAGGGCTGCTTCTACTGCTGCTGTTCTCTCGCCGAGTCAAGTGGGTGTAAGAAATTGTGTAAAACTTGCTGCAAATTGGCTATGCATATAAATCGATGTTAATGTCCCCGGCGAGCCGGGGTTGATGATGATGTCCGTGTTGGCCTGAAAGTATGCAACGAGTGGTTGGTGGACGGCAATGCCGGTATCTCGGTTGCCAAGTTGGTCACTAAATCATCGCTAATCGCTTGCTAATTTTTTTGTTCAACAATCTCAATGAGGACAAGTGCACCCGAAAGCGGGGACAACTGGACAGGTGTTCGTTCTTGTTGGTCACCTTATCAGGGTCCGAAATTAGCGAGCTCTGCACTCGTCCAGGTCGGGTGTACCGGCTGCTGTATTATGATTATATTGGGGTTATATTATGGCTGTTCCGAGGTGAGTCATGTTAAGACTTTACGATTTATGAAGGCAAACACACGCTTGCTCTCGATAGATTAACAATCTTTGGCTTATGGGGAAATTTAGGCGATTCATTAGAATATTTCCAGAGATTAAAAGTATGTGTTTATGCTACAGATTTTTCCTTTGTAAAGATAATGATTTTTCCCACACAAAGAGAAATTGCTAATCCCATGCTAGAATCTCCTTCAAGTGCGATTGAGACGTAATAATGGCCATAAAATGTGTGCAAAATCAAGCGTAATTTTTGGTGCAAACGTTCAAATCGATTAGATTAATTGGCGAGTGCAAAGGCACCTGGTTAGTATAAATACCCCTGCGATTAGTGAATTTGGGATACAATCCAAGAAGTGCTTTCAAAGTAAACACATTAAAGAACCAAAAAAAAAAACAAGAAAACATGACCAGCTTCAAGAAGTTCTGCCTGAGCCTGATGCTCCCCCTGATGTGGACTTTGGTGGCGGCCAACACTCCCTTCCGGCAATGTGAGTCAGAACTAAGGAAACCCCTTTTGAGTAGTTTTTAATAAACTTTAACTTTAATTTGTAATTCCTTAGGTGCTGACAGCAGCTATCCCATGCCGCTGACGGTTCAAATCGATGATTGTCACACCTTGCCCTGCGATCTGTGGAAGGGAAGCGAGACCAAGATCGACATTCAGTTTGTGGCCAGTGAGTATTTTTGGAAAAGCCTCTAGAAAGTATATAAATATACTGATTTCTCATTAATTGTCCCCTCAACAGCTCGCAATACCATGCATAGGCTATCGGCTGAGGTGCATCTCACCTCATTGGGCGTCACTATACCCTATGACCTGGACTCTGCCCGTGGCAATGTTTGCAACAATCTTCTGCATGGCGCCTACTGTCCCCTGGATGCCGGCGAGGATGTGACCTACGAGCTGCTCCTGCCCATAGCCAGCAATCAGCCGGAGGTGCCCACGCGCCTGGAGGTGCGACTCCTGGACACCGAAAACGAGAACCGAGTGGTGTCCTGCTTCCTGGCCGATACGCGCGTGAAGAAGCCCAGCTCATAAGCCGAGAACCTAGTGCCTAGAGCCTAGAGCCTGATAATGACAATTAGACTAAGTCCAGACATTGCATCAATGTCGTAGCCTTCTGGGAGGCCAATTAATAGCGCTTAAGTCGTGGGCCACTTAAGCCCCGCAAACACTATTAGCATTTATGAATAAATAATTAGGGGAAAATATTATAAATAATCAACGTGAATCGGCTGAGTTAATTACCCTGGTCGGCTCACATGTGGGGGCGTATGTACTACGGCTAAGCCGGACACACAAGCCCGGAGGGCGCCATGAATCGGCTTAATTAAATGACGCAGAAAATTACGCACACCGAGGATGAGGAGTGGGTTTTTGGGAGAGATGGAGATCCGCAGGTGGTGCGTGCGGTTTTCGCTGCCTTGTTTTTATTTCATTTTTTAGAAAACTGCAAACTTTTCATCGCTCCATTTACACGCACAGCTCCTATGGCTTCCTTCCGGCCCTCAAAGCTAATTGGCTTTTCAACACTTTGGAGCTTCCGACGACTGATGACGATGACGAAGGCGTGGGCAGATGTGGAGGTGGAGGGGAACATTAAGGCCAAGACGATGGGGGGATTCAAATGGAGGTCTAATGAACAAGCTGCCTGATGGCAGCGCATATCCGTCGGTTAGCTAATTGAGACGTTGACTAGGTGGTGACATATTGCTAAGAACTACAAATTGGTCACCGATAAAAGAAAATTCACCCTAAATTAGAGTAATTTTAACAAAAAGTGCTCAAAGAAAATGTAATGAAAAATGATATGAAAACTGCAAGCTAGGTAGAATTTTTTAAAGGTAAAATCGTATATTTTGAACTATTTCAATATTTTATACAGAAAATGAAAGGAAAGTCTAGAGTGTATTTTGAGGGAAACGTTAACTTACTTATTTAAAAATGTTAAATATATTTTAATATATTGTCTTTTCTATGAAGGGGACTTTTCAGAAAAATTAAGAATAATACATATGACAATATAACTAAAAAACTCTTAACTCTGCTAGGTATTAAACTTCACAAAACTGAGAATATTTTAAACATAAATGTTCTAGGAAAATGTAATGAAAAATATAATATATTTCACAGCAAACTACAAATGAGTTAAAAATCTTTTATATGTAAATTAATTGATTTAAAATTATTGAAGTACAACATACAACACATTAAAGTAAAAACTAGAGTATTTTGAGGGAGAGGCTTACTTGTTAATGTTTTCTTAATGCAATAGAAAACGAAAATAAGTCTTTTGCGATGGTTTCTCGCTAAGAATATGCCAGTTTTCTCTGAAAATATCACTTTTTTCAACATTTGTCTTTATTGTTAAATATTTAACTATGACTAACTATGACTCAACTGGATTAATGTAACTATTTTCCTAAAAATGTACCCCACACGTGTTTAGGTGCAAAAGCACTGAATAGCAGCCAACCAAATCGATTTTTTATGATGATAACATTTAGGCAAATGATTAGGTTTATGTTTATAAATTAAACGAGTGCTAAGCCATAATATTTTATCTGTCTGGTCGTGATGTGAACGAGATCTGTGAGTGTTCGAACCAAAGGATCTCTGCTTGTTTATAGCGAAATGAAAGTCAGTCGGATAGGTTTGCTTTTGGTCTCCGCATTGATGCGACTCGCCACCGAAGTGGCTGGAAATGAGGAGTCCTATTTGACCACGTACAGCAGCAGTCAGAAGGTGGGCTTAACTTTCATTTCCTTTTTTTTTAGGCACTAAAATATATTTAATTTGAAATACCCAGAAAGCCCTAGTGGCCATCCAGCACATCCATGTCTTTGGCGAGTCGCTGTACATGAAGGCCAGGGCCTACATCCACGAGGATCGCCACCACTTCGATCTGAATGTGCGGATGGTAAGGGAGCTGGGCAGCAATCACTTAATCATGAACATGAAGGTGCGCGTAAGGCCCGAGGGGGGAACCAAGTTTGTGCAGTTATTCGAGATGCGAAGGATCAACTTCTGCGGCTTCCTCAGCGAATACAACTCGAGCCCCATGCTGCGTTTCCTCTTCAAGAAGAGCATCATCCTGAGCGATGTCATCGAGTGTCCCATTCGGGTGGGCAACTACTCGATGATGAACTCCAATGTGGCGGATAACATCCAACCGGATGGAGTTCAGAACGGCACCTACAAGTTCTTTGCCGAAATTGTGGAGGAGAATGGGGAGATCGCCAAGGTGTTTGCCCTACAAGTCACCACGTTGGTGTATATTGTGGAAAAGGATGGCGAGGAGGAATCTAAAGAAGAATAACTTATAAGAAAGACATTCCAAATAATAATAATAATAATAATAATGTATTTACATGCGCTTAAAAATAAATTGTTTTCCATTATTTCATTATCTATTATCCTACTAGATACCAAGGTAACGATACATTTCTAGAGAAACGAGTAAGAAAGCTAAAGTGGTATATATATTAAATATTGGATAGCTAACAAATATTTTAAATATTAATTTCATAATAAAAATAATTGATAATTTTCAATGATATTTGATTAGTTTTTATTGTAAACTTATAAAAAAATTGCTAGAAAATTATACTCGAATGCCAAGGTTTTAATTTAACATTTTGAGAAATATCCAAAGAAAACGTTAGAAAGCTACACCACAGTATTTTTATTTTTAAAAGTATACAATTATATAAATATTGAAGATATTTAAGCATAAAAAAACGTAAATGTAGCAATCAAAATTTTATAGATCCTTGTGTTCCTGATCCCTTATGAGTTCCAACAAAGCACAACGTGGACAAACCCAGTCGTAGGCAAGCTCGCCCAAGAAATCGATCAGGAAACGAGCTCCGACTGCCTCCAAAACGTTTCTCAGCCACTTGGTCACCACTGAAGGCATGGCAGTCAGCTCAAAAGCACTTTCCACAAAACGAAAGTTCTCTTTGGCTCTTGGATACATTGGGGCCATCTTACGAAGCTGGCGGCAAGGCAGGGCAATCGATGCTATATAATCCCGGCGATTATCAAAAGCATAGCACTCGATACGAAACCGTCGTACTCTTGTTGATGGAAAGCCCGGAAAACTGTGTTCATGCCGCACAAACATTTTGAAATCCAGAAACTCGGCCATCCGGAAAAACTCCTTTACATGCTCTTCTTGAGGAACCAGTCTTTCATTAATCTGCTCGATCAGGCGAGCAAACTGGGAAACATCTCGTTTTGTAGTGGGGTTTAGTAGTTTTCCATCGAGCTGAATAAAATCGGCGAGGGAGTAGTTCGAAAGGGGAGAATCCTTTGGATGAGTGAAAGTGGTCGATGATTCGATTCTTGATGATGGCAGGTGTATGTAATCCATTGACTCGCGTAGCTCATGAGGCTTCAATAGTAATTGTACTCCATTCTTATCCGGCGGAGGTATGTCCTCTATGCAGTCCTTACTCGTGTGTGAATTGGGCAATATAGTATGTTCCTGATCGTCCTTTTTGCCCACTAGCTTTTGAGCTTGAACTTTCGCTATGTTCCTACGAAAGAATTTCTTAACTCGCCATCGCCGAGCTCTATTATATAATTTATGTAGACAAGAAGTAGGTTTTGGTAAAGAATTAAAATGAATTTTTATCAAGCTCTTTTGGCTGGCAGAATAAAAGTCACGTTGCACGTTTCGTAGCAGGTTTTTATGAAGCGATTTCTTATGGCTCATATATTCAATACCCAAACAGCTTATGTTGGCCACCTCACTGGGCGTCTGGTGCTGCATCCGCACGGGGATCTGGGGGTGCTCTAGAGATCGTATGCCATAGAGGTTTCGTGTGGGAGAAACGCCAACGAGTCGTGATTTGCTGCTTCGATACGAGAGTCTCACCACGTTGCCCCTGTACCATGTCCTCTGCACAGCCTTGGATTTATGTCGAACCATCTGGAATATTTGATCCTTGATTGGTGTATTTTTAACTGCATCGTCGAGTTCAATGGGTCGCGTACAGTGGACAATCGAATACGTATCCGGTCGGTGTTGGCGTTCGATCAGCTTAAGCTCCTCGTGGGTCAGCGTGGTAACTCCCAGGTGGTTGTGACTCTCCCGGCAAAAGCTGTGCACCTTATGCTCATTTTTCAATTGGCTGACCATAGGCGTGATCAACAGAAGAATATTGCAGAGATCTTGACCTCCGATAGTTTTTAAAATCTTTTCCACAGCTGATCGGTATATTCTCACCTTGGAAAAATCTATTGAAGACTTGCTGGTCATGTGCCCGCCGCAAAGAAGACATGCTTTAAGATTCTTGCTATGTGCTTTGACTGAGTCTCCTCCGTAGATCAGGTTCCAAGAAAGCGCCACATCGTCACAGAGCTTGCCATTACAGATGTGGTCTTCTTTATCAAGCGATAACATTGCTGAACATAATAAATTTGTAAAGATTTTACGGCTTTCTAAAAATTTTGATGTAAATTTTCAAATCTCAAATAACTCGACAAAGGTTCCTATGGTCTACAAACTTTTTAATAATTTGTCTGAGCAAGGAAAAGTTTTCTAAAGATCAAAAATTATTTAACCACCGAAAAAAAAACTATAGAAGAAACGAATAGAAAACATTAAAAAATCATTATTATTAACATCTAAAATTATAAATAGTAACATTATTTAAAAATAATAGATAACGCTTTTAATATTTTAATTTTTTTTTTTTTTGTAATGAAGAAGTACCATTTTTCGATTTTCACCATTTCGATGTTTCAAATTCTACATTTTTTTAAATTTTTTGTGCTATATATTTATCATAGGGGCTTATCGCTCGTTAAACCTCTCTAGTATCGATACAAAATATAGTTTTAATTAATCGTTAAATTATATTAAAATTATGCTAAATTGTCGGCAATCTCTTTGATAATACTAAAATCTTATTTTATGATATTTTTGATACTTTTGCGTGATATTTGTATCGATTAAATATAAAAAATATGTTTCAAAATATTCGTTAAAATAAACAAATAAATAAAATTTCCTTTTCGGATACATTTATGTATTCTAATTTCGATATAAGAATTCTATATTTTCCGTTTATATCTCATTAGAGCTATCTTCTTTATATACACATGTATATCCCACAGTACTCAGCCTTGGCCACACATGGGTTAAACAATCAGATATCAGAACCCGAGCAGGTGTTCATTCAATAAATAGCCAACATTAACCCACTCCATGGTGGATGGAGCATGACCACCTGATGACCGCCAGTTGATGACTTTGCTCATTGCGCGATGAACTTCGTTCGGTTTGCGTTCTTTATTCCGCTATTTCACTGGGTTAATGGCAACGAGACCAGCAGAAAGTCGCTGTGGGACGAGGAGGAGGACGTGGAGATGCAGGTACTCTAGACTCACCTGTTAACAGTGCGATCTACAGAGCTGAAGATTTGCAGAGACCCGTACTCCGCATCCATCACATCAACATCTTTGGCGATGCTCGCTTCATGAAGGCGCTGGCTCACGTCAACGAGAACCGCACCCACTTCAGCCTGAGTGTCCGGCTGCGCCAGGAGCTGGGCAGCAACTTCCTGATCTTCAACATCAAGCTGCGCGTTAGGCCCACCGGCAAGGTGGTGTTCGTGACACTGCTCCAGATGCGAGGACTGGACCTGTGCGGCTTCTTCACTGAGATCTCGGGAAATTCCATGATGAAGTACTTCCTCCAGACGGAGATGCAGCTGAGCGACTACATCGCCTGTCCCGTTCGCGTTGGGAACTACACGCTAAAGAATGTCAGCGCCAAGGACATATATCCGCAGAATCTGCAGAACGGCACCTACAAGTTCTTCGTGGAGGTAGTAGAGGGCACGGCGGAGATAACCAAGGTCTTCGCCCTGCAGGTGACCTCGGAGATTTGGCTGGAATAAACAGAGTGCTCAGAGGGCGAACAATGGATGTGTAATTACGAGTAAATCAACCACCCCACCCACTGCTTGCATGTTAAGCGGATTGTCCTGGCTTCGCCCCAGCAGTTTTCCGCATTTTCCGCACTTTTCCTACCCTCTTTCTTGGCCGTTTTTCCATTGTGCGTCATGCGCTTCGATTTAGTTCCTCCTCCCCTCTGGAACATATTGAAAATCGTTTAAGGCGCCATCCAAGTGCATGGCCGATTACGGTGATTATCCTGCGACTATCGGGGACTTGCGTGTGTGTGTCCTTTTAGTTCGACGGGGTTTCCTTTGAATTTCCCGCGGGATCTCAGCGGCATTGCGAAGCCATATGCGCTCTTTGTGGTCGCGATTCTGACATAATTAATAGAAAAACAATATGTTCAATGGCCAATCAATTGGGAATACCTACTATATACATGTATAATATATATGTAAATATATCCTTCACATATCTCTGGCCGAAGCTTTCAAACCATGAACCACTGAAACCCTTTTCCAAGGCGCCGCGTAATCTGATATTTTAATGGAGCTTGAAATATTCCTGCCAACGTTAATTAAAATCCGTAATGCGGTTTTCAGCGCGTATTATTTTTCACATTTCTGGATTTTTTCACCAGGAAAGGGGTTGAGTGACGACACCCTCTGATAGGTAGTGCCTTTCCTCACGCGCAATCAAATCACTTTGCGAATTCAATTTGGCAAAAATAATGCGAATTTATATATATCCAAAGGGGGAAGGGCAAATGGAAATCCAAATTTCAATTTCTTCGGCCGAAGCAGGGAAAATTCCTGCAAGTAGCTAAACTTTGGGGGACAGAAAGGACCTCCTTGCGTGAAGTGCCAATGCCTGCTATCAAGTGTCGCACTTATGTGTGACCTTTGCAAATTCAATTTGTCGCCTTTTTATCTATAAACATTTTCTATTAGCCGGAAGAAGAGGGTTTGCAATTTCAATTTCGAGGCCAAGACGAAGGGTCAATGGCAGGCGGCATTTCATTCATCGAAAATGCTTGGAAATTGCTGGGAAATGCTTGAGATAATCCTATGGGACAGGTTACGGAAAGTTGACTGCAAGTGAAGTCTATGTTATATTATATTTCACTGCAAATTTCCGTGGAAATTTAAAAATTAAGCCTCGACTTTGGGCTCCGTTTGCTGGCAATTAAAAAGGCGTTGAGTTGAGCAATTAAACACACGAACCTGCCTCAAAATAATTCACTTAAATAACGCAATGTTGCGTAATTCAGTTTCACAGTTTTGTAATTAAAAGCATTTGCATAAGAATCGCATCGAGGGCCCGCTCGTCCGGCCTCGGGCATGCTTCCATGCCACTCTAATTAAGGCCTGACCGCGCCAGGACTTGCTCTCCATTCCCCTGGTAGGTCCTTCGGATGGCGTCTTCCCCTAAAGGTCATCAACGTCGCCGACGAAGCGGCTCAAATCCTTGCGATTGCAAGTCCTACTGCGACACACACACAATGCACACACAATTGTGGTTATGGTTTGTCAATAGCGTTTTGTCCTTTGCGTGGCATACAGGAAGTCCTTAATGTTCCGCAGGAGTGCAATTCAATCGGTCGTGTTTTTTTAAGACGAATTAAGTGCTTACGCGGTGCTGAGTTTTACTGTACTTTAAATTTGTACTGTTTACAGTTTTGTTATTTTATGGTTCAAACTAATAAGAAAAAGATTGAGACTTCTACCTTCCTGGCAAACTATTATTTTCTCTGAAAAGCTCAACATTTTTATATAGATCTGCTGTCCTGTAACAACCAAAAATTTCCCTTTAAATACGGTAATTATTTATATTTAATTTGAGTGTATAAGACTTCTCTAAGGTGCTGTTACTTATATGATTAAATAATGACATGGAAAACTATCCATTAATAAAATAAACTTTATTTTTAACCAGAAAACTGTAAATATGACAAAGGCTTAATTCAATAAGGTTTAGGATGTAACATTTGAAGACTATTTGGCATTCCGACATTTTAAGTTTGATTTTAAGTTTTTGCAGAACTGAAATCAGGATTTGTATTTATTATTAGGTATTTATTAATGTTTTATTTTTATTTACATAGATTCTGTCACCGATCTGTGTCCTAGTTTATAAATTGGTGATACGATAGTAAAAAAATATATTACAAAATCTTTGTTTAAAACGTCTCTTCTTATTTACAAAGATAAGAAAAATAGGCTTGTTTTTAGGTAAGTATTGTGTTAGAGAAAGTTAATATATACATTACATTCTTTAATGCTTTTTGGAAATTTAATAAATAAACTAAAATACTCCCCATCTGTACTTAATTGCTCAAATATTAATTACCAGAATAATGATTAGTTTAATGTTTGTCTATAGATGAATTACCAATTAACATAAGCCTACCATATTTTCTCTTTCTGTGAAAAAGAAGACCTTATTGTATTATAAACCCAAGGCTAGAGTATTACAGATTCGTATTAACCTAAACAGTTAGAGATAGACAGAATCTGGAAACTTTGATTCCATATAGGGAAATAATATACGCCCTATATGCTGATAATTTGTCATAATGTTCTTATCACAATTCTCTCATGTCTAAATTATTATTTAAAATTTCCACAAAAAAACTATGTGCACTTTTATACAGTCTCCATTCCCTTGAAATAGATAGTCGAAGTGTTTTCGTATAATTTTTCTGGAATGTGCTAGCTATGCTAAATTATTTGCATACAGTCTATAAATTGGAATTTTTCTAGGGACGATTGTTAGTTCCCCTCTATATGTCACTATGGAATCATCTAAGCTTTTCCTTCTCCTCATCGGAATGTGCTGTGTAACCCTAGTCAGACAGGCCCATGCTGAGTGCTGCTTTATCTTTGAAAAAGTGACCTTCGGGATGGAAAACGGAATCTGCGAAATGGTGGGTGGCCATGGAGGCAACATCTGCGAAGTTAACATCTGTGCGGATGGGGTGGCCAGGAAGGGCGCCTACTGTGGGCAAGGTCCTTGCAACATCTTCGGTTGCAACTGCGACGACGGATGTCTGACCGGCGAATGGAGTGAAAGCTTCAAGGAAAAGAATCAGCACCACGGAATTAAAATTTATGAAGCAGTGCGATCCCCTTACATTTAACAAAATATTCTGATGTGTAATTTTTCCAGAATAAAAATTATCAATGGTTTCTATACGAATTGGAAACACTGAAACCCAACAATCACTATTGATTGATTTTAATTATGAAGTACCTAAGGCGTTTACGGATATTATAAAAATGTTTTGAAAAGACAGGTTCAGGCATATTTAATCCCAAACAAGAAAGGAAGCTAACTTCGGCACGCTGAAGATTTTAAACCCTTTGCAGATTGCCATTGGATCATTAATAATATATCTATAATCAATATAATGTGACTTACTTTAACATTCATATTATTTTTACAGATTTACATTTTGTTTAATTTTGTACATGTAGAATTTAGGTTTCCTTTACATTTACCGATCGATTTGTTGTGAATATAAAAATAAAATTGTAAAGTAATATGGAATGTTTGTATCTCAGAGTAGATAAAAATATGTTGAAAACTGACAAAACATTCTTTTTGTTTTGAATTTCCCTGTGGCAGGTATATAATAAGTAGTCCGATTTTTTAAATCTGTAATTCAAGTTTATTATGTAAAGCTCAAAACCATGAGTAGATCAATATATGCAAAACAAAACAGTGAAGTTCCCATTTTTTCAACAAAATTTGCGGATCGTTCCTATGATACATTATAATATAGTTGACCGATCAGGCTTGTTCTGACTTAAATAGTACTGAGAGTATATAGAAGACGATAGCAAAGTTTCATTCATATTCAGCTCCAAAACTGAGGTACTACTTTGCGTAGAAACGGATTGGCGGACATACGGACAGACGAACAAGGCTAGATCAACTCGGCTGTTGATGCTGATCAACAATATATATAGTTTATAGGGTCGGAAATGCCTCCTTCACTGCGTTGTAAACTGGGTTAAACATGGGTATACAAATATAAACATTCCCAATATATGATTGTACAAATGGGAGATATTCGAAAGTAGTGATGCAGTAGAGCCTAATGACCGAATCAAGGTATTCGAAGATTCTATATGGGTTTGTTTTTGAGAATAGTTGGAGGTTTTTAATTCTTAATTTAAAAGATCATGGTTTTTAATCGTTTATTATGTGGGTACTTTTAATTAATTTTCCAAGGAAATAAATTGTTCACTTTTACCCCATATATTCCCTTAAATAAATAGACATAATGTTTCTGAATAATTTTCCTGAAATGTGCTGACTACGCTTAATTGATGCCAATCTGCAGCCTATAAATTGCACTAGCACCGACGACAATTAGTTATTTGCTTTCCATATTTCATAATGGAGTCATCAAGAGTCTTCCTGCTGCTCATCGGGATCTACTGCGTAGCCCTCGTAGGACAGGCACATGCTGAGTGCTGCACCTCTTACGAAGAAGTCACTTTTACAATGCAACACGGAAGCTGCGACATGGTGGGCGGCTATGGAGACAAAATCTGCGAAGTGGAGATCTGTGCTGATGGGGTGACCAGAAAGGGGACCTATTGTGGGCGAGGTCCTTGCAACATATTCGGCTGCAACTGCGACGGCGGCTGTCTCACCGGCGAGTGGGTCAGGAGCTTTTGGGAAAGGAATCGGCAATACGGCATTACAATTTTAGTTGATTAGTGGTCATTTGTAAAAAGTATTAATTTTTGTAATTCTGAAAGATTAAATACAATGCTTGGCATGCGAGTTGGCTAAATCCCACAATTACTATTGATGGACTTTGTTATTAATTAATAACATTTCTATTAATTTATAAACAGCTTACGGAAATATTTCCAGAGTGTATATTACATATTTTATAATAACAATTTAAAGCTGGTTTAGTTTAGTTTTTTAATCTCACTAACCCCGGTAACCCAAGAATCTCGGGCTTTTATAAAGATTAGATTAATAAATGTAATGTTTTGTAAGTATTTTTGGCATTTACAGTTGGTAAAACGAAAAGCTTCAATGTTTATAGTTTTTTTATTCAATATATTTGGTACCGAAGGAGTACAAAGGTATTATTGATCCCAAAGGCAAAAACTTTGTGCCATTAGCTAGGTATATTTATGCCAATCAATAAATTGGAATACAACAATTTGTCAGTTTGTCTCCATATTTAAACCTTTTTAGTATTACTATTAAATTTCATTATTATTATTAATATATAAAATAAAAGGCGTAAACAAGTATCAGCATTCGATGGAAAGCATTTTCAAAATGTATATGCTGTTAATCCAAACAATGCTAACATTGTTAACTCATTTGATTATATTATCGCGAAATATTAATCCACATTTCAACAACTGCTCAAAACATAATAACATAGGAATTAATAAAATATAACCAACTTAACAAAAAAAGTGCTAAAAAATAATCGGCGTGGACAGTTCAATTGACAAACTCCGGATGCGTTTTATTCGCAATGTATATTGATTGAATACCACGGTTTTTCCATTATAGTTTCTCGTAGAATCAATTATTATGATTTCTTTTTAAATCCCACCACATTTAATACGTCAAACACACAACGCAAAATTTACATTAGCCCACCTTATTTTCTTCTTGTGAAAAAGGCTAAATTGTGTTAATAAGGAAACTATTTGAAATAGACAGAATTAGTAATATTTATCTATAATGTTGATCTATTTAATTATCTCGTATATTAATATTTAAATTTCCACGAAAAAAAATCTTAACTGTTACATAGTTTCCATTCTCCAGAATTAAATAGAGATAATGTTTCCGTTTAATTTTTGTGGAATGTGCAACCTATGCTCAATTGTTGGCAGTATATAAATGGGAATTGCTCTTGGAACGATTATTCAGTTTCCCTCTATATTTCACTATGGAGTCATCTAAACTTTTCCTGCTCCTCATCGGAATGTGGTGTCTAACCCTGGACAGACAGGCCCACGCTGAGTGCTGCACTTTCACTGAAGATGTGATCTTCACGATGAAAAACGGAAGCTGCGACATGGTGGGTGGCAGTGGAGACGAGATTTGCGCAGTGAGGATCTGTTCGGATGGGGTGGCCATCAAGGGCACCTACTGTGGACGAGGTCCTTGCAACATCTTCGGCTGCAACTGCGAGAACGGATGCCTGACCGGCGAATGGAGTGAAAGCTTCAAAGCAAATAATCAGCACCACGGAATTAAGATTCTTAGTAGATCGGGAGCTCCCTACTACTAAGAAACATTCTAACGTGTTAATTTTCCATAATAAATACTATGCTTCGCATATGAAACCAAACAATAACTATTGATTGTAATTAATTGGAAGCCGAAGTCTACAAGCAAGTTGAGCCTCAGCAACACAGTTTTACTCTAAAAACCAATAGTCGCCTCTGCTGTGACCTATTGAATCCAGATTTGGGGCATTGCGTCAGACTCTAGTGTCATGTGTGCACAATCACAAATGCGCCCCGGTTTGCCAGAAACGCTGACATCGCAAACGATGTCCACAGTTCAATCGACAATCAAGTCGATACAATTAACAGCTCCAGGCCCACGAAGACCCCATGACCAAACGAAGGCTGAAGTGATGGCACCCAGGCGATCTTTTGCTAAGAGGGAGGCATAGGACTCGAGTCCTACGCCAATAACACAAAAATTGCCATTATATATTACAAATTTGTATTTATCGCTCCTGATATTTTTTCAAGTTGCGATTGTTTTTATTGCCAGTCCCTACGTTTCATAGCTATTTAATTGGTAAATCAACGTAAAATACTCTACATAAAAAAGTAATAATATAAAGAGGTATCCAAGGCATTAATAATTATGTCATTAATGTCTTCCGAATCAGTACAGTACTGTGAAACAGTTGGGATTTTTGTCAGATGTGAAACTTTGATTTCCACAGAGCTACATCACATCCCACATCCCATGACATCTTATTTGAAAGCTGTGGCACGTCAAAAAATTACATAAATTACAAAATTGATGTAAAAAAAAACATTTACCAACTATTTTGGCTGTTGTACACCGCAAATCCTCCATTTGCTGCAAATACCAATGGCCTTAAATAGCTCAAACGACGACGACATGAAGGAAATGTTTGAATTCTTTTTCTCTACCAAAGGTGGTAGGTACTCTTTAATTGTATTACAAATTAGGTTTAGCTAGGCGTTTTATTGGGACATTTTGGGAAAAGGATGTACCGGAAAAATCGACGAATTTTTAAAGAGAGCTTTCAGATGGAGAAGCGGACTTTTTCGTTTTTGGTGGATCGACTAGGAGTTTTGCGGAAGAAGGTCACCAACTGGCGAAATGCAATTCCTCTTGATAGGAGAATTGCTATCGCGTTGTACTCTTTGGGATCATCTATAAAATTAAAAAAAAAAAATTATAAAAAAAACAACTGGTGCAAATATTTAGAAATTATTTATGTTAAATATAGGTAATACAGGTAAGGTAAAATATACATATATATCAACAAATAAATCAACCTCAGGGCATTAAATTAATAAATAGAAAAGTCAAAAAATAAAATAAATAAATAAAGAAAATAAAAATCCGGACAGGTCAAAAGCGCACAAGCTAATGAGGCATTCGGCCGAGAGAGCTAACCTTTTATAGGAAATCTGACATATATCGCAAAGGCAAGTTGTATGAAATAAATGGTTTACCATCGGGGTTGTCGCCAGTACTGTCTTCATTTCAGTAGGAGAAATACTCTGTTACAATTAAGCTAGAAAATTAGTAAAGCATCTTAAAATACTAACCTTTTATTGGTTGAAACAATTGAATGAAATAGTACAAATTATTCTTATTTTTATACCCTTGCAGGGTATTATAATTTCAGTCAGAAGTTTGCAACGCAGTGAAGGAGTCATCTCCGACCCTATAAAGTATATATATTCTTGATCAGTATCAACAGCCGAGTCGATCTAGCCATGTCCGTCTGTCCGTCTGTCCGTCTGTCNGCATCAACAGCCGAGTCGATCTAGCCATGTCCGTCTGTCCGTCTGTCCGTCTGTCCGTCTGTCTGTCTGTCTGTCTGTCTGTCTGTCCGTTTCTACGCAAACTAGTCTCTCAGTTTTTAAGCTATCTGAATGAAACTTTGCAGATAGTCTTCTATATACTCTCACTCGGACATAAGTTGGAACGGGCCAGATCGGACAACTATATCATATAGCTGCCATACAAACGATCCGTAAATTTGTAGAAAAAAAATTATAACTTGACTGTTTTTTAACATATTTTGATCAACTCTCGGTTATAAGCTTTATATATTGTTTCAGATTTTTAGATTTAATAATATAAAAATCGGACTACTATATCATATAGCTGCCATAGGAACGGTCGGGAAAATTTTTAGAAAAAAATTATAACTTTGTCAGTTTTCAACATAATTTCTTCTACTTTGAGATACTAGTATTTCATATTTTTTCAGAATTTTGTTGTAAATTTCATAAGAATCGGAC
>VNJS01015940.1:0-10271 GCA_008042575.1 Drosophila watanabei
CCGCACCGCGTCGGCACACAGATGGCAGGACGTTTGGCTGGAGTTCCGGAATGAAGCGCGGGTCAAAGTTTGAAAGCGTGCAGTTAAATGCACACAGACACGCACCCACATCTGGCCATATGTATATATAAAACGTGTATGTATATATATAGATATTGGAGCAGGGGAGACAGCCAACCAGTCGTCGGTGGTCAATTTAATGGCAGGCGGACAGGGACTGCGGATCCCTTTTCGAGAGACGGATGTAGCGACGAAATAATGACAGGAGTAATCACATTAGCCCCCAACAAATACTCGTACTTTCGCCTGCCGGCCAGGGTTGCCATCTCGCCGCCGTATAATTGTTTCAAATGGACGACGTGGTGGTTTGCAGGCAATCAAGAATGAGATTGCCATTTGCAGATTATCGAATTTCGTTTGGGGTTTCACTCTATTCGGGCCTCGATGCCGGAATGGAAGAAGAGCTAAGAGGATCTTTCAGTGAGATGACAGCCCTGTCAGTACTCGCAGTAGGTGCACTGTGAGAAAGTTGTATGCAACATAAGGTAAAATTAGAAAATCAAAAGTTGCATAACAAATCCGAGTTAGCTTTAAAAGTTTATTAAAATTTTATTATAAGAAGTATATCAAATCTTAAATAAAAAATGTTAAAAAAAAATACAAATACAATTAATAAATAGTGTTTAATAAAACAAATCAATATTTTTGTTACAGTGCAACTGCACACACAAAGGCAATAGAGCTTTCCCCCAAAATGCATTCACGATGACGTGTCCATGCAGCGCCGGCCCCCCATCAACATGACCCCTTGGCGACCTTCGACCCCCGCGTACACAAACAAACCCGGTCCGGGTCCGGGGGTGGTGATAAAAAAAAAATGGGGGCGGGAGATGAGGCGCCAAATGCTGACGGCGCACACACAGTTGACCAGTTGACCAGCCCTAGACGAACGTTAAATCGTTAATTGATTACGGGACAACATTGATTGTTGTTGTTGATTTTTATTCGATGGTTTTGTTTTTTCCCTTCCCAGTTTTTTTTAACAGAACAGCAGAGGCAGCGGCAGTGGGGCAGCTCTCTATATTTGGCCGAAGGATTACGCAGGCAGTGGATTTCGCAGGCGAAACCCCCGGCTCTCTAATGAGAAGCTGTTCGAGTACAAGAACTGGCCATGTCCTGCAGCATTTTAAAACTAATTGTTAAGCAAGCAGGCATGCCAGTCGAACGGACATCCATGTCACGTACGCACAAACCGCAAATACAGACAATCTGGTCGAAATATAACCGGCAGGCAGACAGTCAGGCAGGCAGGCAGGCAACCGGGCGAATTCTGCTTTGAAATAGAGAGCGGCTCCTGTAACTGATATTGCAGTTAAGGCGGTAACGAGTCAGCCGCCCAAGGAGCAAAACACAAATCGACCCATCAGAATAACGCTCCTGCCCCTGGTCCTGCTCCTGCTCCTAGTCCTGCTATTGCTGTTGCTGTTGCTGCTACTGCTGCCACTCAAAATTCTGGCCACCCGAAAAAAAGGCCAAAGGGCTGTTGGCCAAGCATGAAAATAAAATACGAATAAGGTACCAGGGCGAGTACGAGTACATGGCCAACTCCTGACGAGCATTTTAAGCAGCAATTATTTACTTTTGCTTGATGCCGAATGACAGGGCCAGCACCAACAGAAGAAGCAGCGGCAACATGGAGTCGGAATAACAAAAGGCTTCGCAGCATAAAATTCAATTTAACTATTTTGCAAAATTCATTACAGAAATTCGTAGCATAAATTCCAGCTGTATGAATGCACTCCACAGGCAAAAGACGTTGGGTAGGATATCCGAGGAACCCAAAAAGCCAAGAACCAGAAACAAAAATGGAGCAACATTGTCTAGGTTACTAATTGATGAACTAGAGTGTACGGCATAACACGTGTAGAGCAAGTTTCCCAACAAATGCCAGTGCAGTAACTAAGCCAGTAAGTACACTGACAAAATAGGAGCTAATCTATTTTTCAAGAGTTTAATAGCTGGCTTAAAAATTCTCTTTAAAAAATAAAAAAAGAATATTAATGCGAACTTTTTTGGCACGTCAAACATTCTTTTGCATACTCTTGGACACATATTTATAGGATTTTAAATTCATTTTAACTTGAATTTTATTAAGTGGCTCAATATAAATACCTAAGAATTATAAAGCAGTATTTTTTAGCTACAGCTAACTTAGAGCTCTAAGGTTTATTCTAATTCACAAATCTAATGCACAAAGACGGCTTTCTTTTTCGAGTGTAGCGGTCGCCACGTAGCGCTTGTTATTTTAATTTCCGCCTAAAAGTATGCAACAAATTGAAAGGATTACACAAAAGTTTATGCAATGCAGCAGGAGCAACGCAGCAGCAACAGCAACAGCAACAGCCAACTTAAAACGGCAAGACAAATGCGACAATTTAAGCGCGTTTTGGCCCGCTGGCACGCCAGCAACATGGCATAAAATTAATGTCAAGCAAAATGGGGAAACAGCAAAAGCAGCAGGAGCAGCGGAGCCAGCCGGATGTGGAGCAGGAGCAGCAAGGATCAGGAGTAGGAGTACGCGGAGGAGTGGGAGAAATAGGAGCCGCAGGAGGCCAACTGCCAGCTGAGGCATCGCATTCGTTCCCATTCGCCGCCTCTGCCACGCTGTCAGCCAAAAACTGCTTCAAAATGATGTGGGACGGGCTGGCTGGATCGGCTTGGCTGGCTTGGCTTTCCAGCTCGCCATGTGGGTTTCAAGTTGCAGCAACTTTTGTTGCATATTCAGCAGCAACTGAAACAGCAACTGAAACAGCAACAGCGACAGCAATTTGCTCCATTCGAAATAAACTTGGCAGCGCTTATATGGCCGCATTTTGTGGCAAATAAACTTGCAACTGCCAGCCATAAAAACTATGTCGATGTCGACAAATTATGCAGCGAACTCGACTGAATAAAATCCCTTATGCTGCTGGCTGACATTTATCACCGAGGCATCGGTAGTGACTTTTAGGCGCCAGCTATCATCGGTCTGCCACTGGGCCTCGACAGCCCGAATCAATAAGCCTTCTCGGTAAATTGCGTCAGCAAGATGCACTTGCCACCTCATTTTGTGCCGCACTAATGACTGCACATTGTGCACCTATGTGCGTGCCAGAATATGGCAATGGGAATTTTCCTTTCTGCTGATTTTCCACATTGTCGTGACATAATATCAAGTGAAAAGCTCCCGCAAGTCACAGACATTGTGGGACTTTACTCAAGTTTTAGTATACTTTAAAAATCATTCGTAATTAATTGGTTAAAAAACAATATTGTATTTTTTTCTTGTTATAAGTAAAGAAAGTTATCTTAAGAGTTACTTGAAAATTTATACGAAATCTTCCTGAATGAATATATGATGAAAAGAATGACTCGAAATGGTGGCAAACTTACTCATTAAAATAGCTACTTCCCGAAATTAATTATGAATATTTCATTTACATTAATTTCTATATCAAAAAAATTTCAACATAAAAACCCGAAATAAATTTTAAGTGTTACGTTTTCTACACATTTCTAAAACCGAAAGAAGATTGATAACTACAGTTCTCTTAATCCCTGAGATCAAGAGGTTCATCGGGAAAGAATTATATTGATTCGCTTGGTGATGCTAATCAAGAATAAACAGACGTTATAGAGACACCCTTCATCTGCTTAATCTCGCTCTGAATGCTCGTAAAGACTTATGAGTCTTTTCTGTCAATGTTTCGCTGTGTGATTCATGAGAAATTTCATTGTCAAAAAAAGAAACTTCCTGTCCCTTTTATAATTTTTGTTTTCGCAAGAAAGAATTTCATAATCACTTGAAAAGATTAGTTCTGTTTAAAGCTTTGGATGATGATGAGGTACGCGCTACCACAGTTGATACTACTGGTAATCCTTCACTTCGGAAAACTGGAAGCCGTCATCTTTTTGGATGACAAATGCCAGCCAGGGGATACGCCTATGATGATCAATGGTGGAAATGCTAACCGAGCTCCATGGATGGCGTATTTAATTCGAGATGGAAAATACATCTGCAGCGGCTCGTTAGTGAATTCTCGTGAGTAATTGTATTTTTTTATTAGCATGTATATACAATACTTTATGTAAAATATGATTTTATTTTGACTTTTAAATATTGCAGAGTTCGTTTTGACAGCTGCTCATTGTGCAACATCTATGGATAACTTGTAAGTATTGAAAACTTCATATATTGGCAGTTCGAGTAAAGTTATTTGATTTCAGTGTTGCAAGGTTGGGAGAGTATGATAGTTCGACAACATCGGATGGTGAAACTTATGACTTCGCTGTCACTGCTGTCTTTTCTGATCCATGTGGCCAGGACATTGCCCTACTTAAATTAGCCAAAAGGGTTATGATATACTCAGGTAATAAATAATGTGTGATATTTCCCTCATAAATTTGGTTAATTTATGCTTTCCTTTCACTCAGTAAACCTTTTTTTTTTGCAGCAACAATTAGGCCAATCTGCATTGTTTTGTTTAAAACCGAATGCGAAAAACAAGAATTATATTCTGTAAACAACTTTACTGTAACTGGCTGGGGTCACACTTCCCGTGTTAACGGTGAAGCTGCCACCACCCTTCAAGAAATATCGGTTTCGCGGATCAGTCCATCATTGTGTGGCAACCCACCAGTAGGAAAATTTTGTTGCCAAAGTCCCACGCAGTTTATTTGCCACGGAGACTCCGGAAGCCCCCTTACCAGTGACCACAAATATAACCACGTCACTTCGACTGTCCAATACGGAATTCTCAGTTCCGGTCACGAAAGGTGCCACGATTATGGAATATACGTGGATATCGTTCCGTATACTTCTTGGATTTCTGACACAATTTTTAAAAACTCTCAGTAATACACAGAAAGTTGAATAATGTATACAAGTAATTGTGTGATTAAGAAATTGTTGATTAAATAAAAAATTCAATATCTGGAAGACACATTATAATCAAAAACAAGAAGGGAAGCTGACTTCGGCTGATATAGTAGTCCGATTTTTATAAAATTAAATTAGGGTATAAGAATAGTACAGTATGCGTGTAGTTTGTCATCACTCGCTTTGAATGTGTTTGGCAACCATACTGTCAAGTTGAGCACTATTAAACGTACAGTTTTCCGAGATTCGTAAGATTTAATGAAAAAAAAACTGATAAGATGGAAGGAACTGCCGAGATTACAGAAAATCCTTAATGAGGTGGCCCAGAAGTTCTTGGCGGATCTAGACGAGGAGCGCCAGCGTCTGTCCGCCAAATTCCCACTTTGCGCATTGCTAATCGATGAAGGTAAACCTTTTTTTCGAGAAGTCTAATAAGAAAGTGAGTAAAATGCTGTTCTTCGTTTGCTGCAGCTGTGGACCGCATTAACTTCACTGGCCGCATACCGGGCAAAGAATTCTATGCCGATGTCTTCAAGCAGAAGCCCATGAAGATAACCCAGAAGGTCTTTGTGCCTGTCAAGCAGTACCCGAAGGTGAGTTTTATACAGAGAATCCATTAAAAAATTACATATTTCGAAATGTTGCGCCAGTTTAACTTCGTTGGCAAGATTCTGGGTCCCAAGGGCAACTCACTGCGTCGCCTGCAGGATGAGACTCAGTGCAAGATCGCCATCAAGGGGCGCTCCTCGATCCGTGATCGTGCCAAGGAGGAGCAGCTGGGCAACAGTGGCGATCCGCGATATGCCCATTTGCAGAAGGACCTCTTCCTGGTGGTCAGCACCGTGGCGCCACCGGCCGAGGGCTATGCCCGCATCGCCTATGCCCTCGCCGAGATCCGTAAGTATCTGATTCCAGACAAGAACGATGAGGTGTCGCACGAGCAGCTGCGCGAGTTGATGGAAATGGATCCCGAGTCGGCCAAGAACTTACATGGACCCAATCTGGAGGCCTATAGGTAAGAGTGGGGCACATTGGATATAACTATTAATATCTATATTATCATTTATAATTATAGATCCGTATTTGATAAAAAGTTCGGTGGGAGCAGCAATGGAGCCCCCAATTTCATTAACTTGATCAAGAGAGCTGCGGAAGATCCGCCTGAGTAAGTTACCTATAAAGTATAATTTTGAATAATTTACAGACATCCACTGGCCGAAGAGTTTATGTGTCTAAAAATAGTTTTTACTGACATTGTTGTTGTTTATAGAGTTGACGAGGCGGAGGAGGTGGCCTACGAATACGAGCACCGAATGCAACCCAAGCGCGCACCCACAGACTATGAGTTCAGCAAACGTAAGAATATTTTACAGCCTTAGTTGCAAAGCTTGGGAATCTATTTTATTAGATCCCTTCTTTGAATCCTCTAGATTGTAGGAACACAAAACAAGTGAATAAACGAGTAATGCTTCTCAATGCAGATAATATAATATTTTAGAACAATTAATTTTAAAATAACCAAAAATATCTTTATTCTAATGATCGATAACATTTTTTAAAACACGCATTTAATACTTACTAACTATAAATAATAATGAACAAATTTTATAGCTCGTCCATCAATAATATCAGCAAACGCAGCGGCTTATAAACGACCATTTCCGACTGGAATGAAACGTATGCGCGAACCGCCCATCAAGTCCTATAAGCCCAATCCGTATTCCATACTCAAAAAATATAAACTCAATATTAATTCAATTCCACCGCACAACGCTTTAAATGATAACTAAAGATTATGTTTATGATGATAAAAGAAGCCCTGTTGAGAACAATATGATTACACACAATAAATCTTTAAAAGCCATTTGACCCGACAAGAAGAAACGTTAATTTTGAAGTAATTCTAAAATGAAGAAGCGGTTTTTTAAAGTTATTCTATGAATGAATAATGTAATAATGCGTTCACATGCTATAAAATAAGAACATAACTTTTATCTTCAATTTATAATATTCATAAACCAATCTGAACTGTTGGCGCACACGCCATCAGATCGCAACTGTCATAAATATGATTGATGAGTTCTCAATTATCCAAGATTCTTGATGAAATAATAATTAATTACTTAATCACTGTCCAAACAGAGCCAATTATAATCGATTCGATTGAATAACCCCATCCTGTCCATACTTATTTAAACTCATGTCACTAGCATTAGAAACCGAATATCTATATGAAATAAATTAATACTGGAATGGAATTATCACATCAATTAAACCCCAATAACTCCAGATAAAGATTCCATTTTGGATGTCAATAACATTAAAAGGCGTTTTAAAACTAAGTTAATAAAACATTATGAATTTATAAACGACAAATAAAGAAATCACAATAAACAATTAAAGCTGCGGCTAATAAAATTATATTTATTTAATTTTTGTATGTATTCTTTTTTAAATGAACCAACAAATCGGGGTAAGTAACCTTTGCCATAGATATTACTAAGGATTTTACGCTAATAAATGTAAACTAAAACCATATATGATCTTGTTTTTTTCTTATAAGGAGAGTGGTTCTGATATTTGTGGTCTCTAACGTGGTAAGCTTTTGTGCAGTGATAGCTTCAAAACTAAGGGATTAGTTTGTGTAGAAACGGACAGACGGAGGTGGTCTGATCAAAAATGTATATACTCTACACGGTTGGATATATCTCCCTCACTGCGCTGCAAACCAATGACTAAAATTATAATATCCTGCAATCGTGTAATAGCCCAGTTTATTTTCGAGAACACTTTCGAGAAACTTGAGAGAATACTTAACTTAAACATTCCATGATATGTATGGGTCACTGACAGGGTATTATTATTCACTGAATTAAAATAATATAATTAAAAATTATTTGTGAAGCCCATGTGAAGCCTTACACTTTACTTAAACATAACACTATTATAAGCATTAAAAAAAATAAAGGTCAATATTTAAATAAAAGTTCTAAAAATTTAGCAAGTAAAATATCTTTTTAAGAATAGTGGAAACCTTTATTTGCCTTTATATATTTTATTTAGCTATTTATACTTATATTTAGATCTTGTTGCTTTAGCTGATGTCACCACCTTAACCTCACAGAGTTCCGTTTAAAATGTAAAACTTTCTGACAGCTCATAAATTTACATGATTAACTCAAGTTCCAATGCTATTTCCTGGAAACTGATAACGTTCAAGACAATTGAATTCTTTTTTTCTTGTGTATAAAAGCAGACAGTAAGAATTTGATATTTGTTTAAATTCTATTGTGAAGCGGTTTGCATTAATATGGTGTCCGCTTCCTCACTGCTGACCCTTTCGATAATCCTGATCCTCGGGAGACAAGGATGGGCCAAGTTACTGGATGAGGGATGTCGCCCAAGAACTATACCCATGATAATGGGCGGTGGCGAATACGCAAACCCCAACCCACACATGGCTTATTTAAGGCATAATGGTGTGATCAAATGTGGCGCCTCCCTCATTACAAATCGTAAGTATTCTAATTCATTTGATATTAGTTTTACTTAACAAAATGTATATTAAATTTTTCTAGGCTTCGTTCTTACCGCCAAGCAATGTGTGAACTTTAAGGGCGACTAGTAAGTAATGATTTACAAAAACATTTATCATTTGAAATAAATTTATCCCTGAGTTTTTTTTTATAAGACAAGTTAAACATTTTCTTTTATAATAATTTATAAGGTAGTACTAAAGGCTTATATTTTCTTTTTCTAGCTCAGTGATATTGGGAAAATATGACAAGTCGACCCCAGAAAAAGAAGTCACAATTCCAGTGGCTTCTATTAATCCGCATCCTGACAAGAATGTTGACATTGCCCTCCTTGAACTGAAGCGAGAAGTGGAGTACAAGCGTAGGAAACACTTAATTTTGAGACTGACTGTATTATTCGTTGATATTTTTTTTCTTCCGCAGCCACTATCAAATCAATTTGTATTATTGTGGATACTGCAGTGGAATCACAACTCAATTCCATCAATGAGTTCATAGTACTGGGTAATGTTCAGGATTCCCGTCAAGAAGCTCTTGTTCAGCGGACTGACCAGTCCTCTTGTGGCAATCGCAATGAAGGATATATTTGTGTGAAGGACCCCGATCAGTTTTCTTGTGATGGTGACACGGGAAGTCCCTTGACAGGTTTTTTTAAGTACAACGGTACAACGGTCTTGGTGCAATTAGGGGTGCTCGCCGGAGGTTCGAATAAATTATGCAACACCTATGCCGATGTCGTGAAGGCTACTCCCTGGATTGTTAGCACAATAAATGAAGAAGAAAAAGAAGGAATATTGACGAAAATTTATAACTATTTTTGGTCGATATTTAATTAAAATGTAAAACCAGCAACAAATAAAAAATATTGATGATACCCAAAGAATAATGAATGTTTAATATAATGAAGAGAATGACTAAGTAATGCAAAGGCTTAATTTAAGAATTTAAGTCTGAGATTTAATTTGACAGGTAGATCTGGCTAGATTTTTTAGGCTGTCAACTCACTGTAAGTATTAATTTCCTCACTGCGTTGCAAGCACTATTCGTTGGTTGTACAAATATATATGCATATAAGAATGTACATACATATAGGTGGTATCTCCACCTAGACATATACTTAATAAATTTCTATATATTAATTGAATAAAAACTATTCTTTTATTTTTAACTTTTTATAAGTTAACGTTAACTTAGGAGTTACTTGAAAATATATATGAAATCTTCTCGAAATATATGATGAAAGAAGGACGGAAGTTAACTTGGAGAGGTCTCAAGGGGTTATGTCAAACTTCTGATTAAAATAACTATACCGAAATTAATGATTGACCTTTAACCTGCTGCCCGTTATCAGTTACATTAAGCAGAATCTGAATATAAAAGCCACTCAGAGGAAGTGTGGTATTCATTTAAATTCGGTTGTGAATCTGTTTGGTTCGTTGGAAACGATGTCCGTACATATACTCCTGACATTTTCCGCAATCTGGCTTCTCGCGAGACAGGGATTGGCCCAGCTTCTGGACGAGGAATGCCGGCCAAGACAGAAGGATATGATAATTGGGGGTTCAGACTCTGATCGGGTTCCATATATGGCTTTTATTACGCGCAATGAAGAGCACCTCTGCGGCGGCTCCCTTATTTCACATCGTAAGTATTCAACTGGACTAAAAGGAATTTCAAATAACTAACTGTTGAGAATATACATTTCTCAGGCTTTGTTCTTACCGCTGGGCATTGCTTTACCTTTCCCGGATGCTAGTAAGTATTGATTTTATTTATAAATTAATATTAATTAGGCTTAAATTTTTCTATTCATTTTT
>VNJS01015944.1:0-10805 GCA_008042575.1 Drosophila watanabei
TGCATTGATAGACTCCCAGCGTTGTCATGTTCTGGTGGCCCAATTTAATGTGCCATCAATTTTTTCCCCTTCCTTCGACTGTCTACTGTCTACTGTCTGATATGCCTATCACATCAAGGACCCCGAGCAGGCTGTAAAAAACGAAGGAGGAGACAGACCAACGAGATAACTTCTCCTTACAATGCTCCAAGGAGCCCTCTCGCTGGCGCTTCCTCACTGTCTCCTTCGTGTCACCTAAAATGCCATCAGCAAAATTGGAAAAATTCCCTCGCACATATATATATATGCATCGTATATGTATATATAATATATATAAACATGCTGAGAATACGACAACTCCGATTGCGACTGCGATTGCTGTCTATAACTAGCATTGACATCTCGTTTACTTCGTGAGCCTCTGTCCAGGGATGGGTGAAGGGAAGAGTTGGGGGAGCAGGCCAATATCCTGACAGTTAGGATCGAGGCCATGGAGCCCATATCTCTATGTCTGTGTGTGTGCGCCATTTAGCCAGGTTAGATGCGAAGTTAAGGAATGCCGCCATTAAGGATTTGAATGCCTTGGAAGGCAATTGCTGATGAGCATAATAAAAAGTAGAAAAAGTACAGGGATAAAGCCAGGTTATTGGGAATAATATGTTGAATAAGCTTACTATTTGTTTTTATATTTATATCCTTGCAAGGGTGTTATATTATTAGTCACAAGCCTTCGTTTCAGCATAAAAATTCTTTCCGAATTGAAATCAATGCATTTTTGGCTGAATTATGATCGATTTTCATGATTCAAAGTCAAACTGGAAAGATATATAAGCATCGGCTTCCCAAAGTTAGCTTCTATTTGTGTTTTTGAAGATTTATAATATAGTATAATAAGGAAGCTTAGTCTTAAATAAGATTAAGATTAGTTTAACTATTTTTCGTATATTTTAATATTAATTTTAATTTTTAAATTAAGAGTTCAAGATTGGTTTTTCTTATTTATTAAATTTAAGATAATAGATCAGGATCGATTGGAGTCTTAGCTTAATCGAGGGCTGCTATTGTTAGGTATATTCATTATTTTGATTAACATTGTAAACTAAACTTAATTTCTTAAAATATAATAAATAAAATTATAAACTTATCCTGGCTTTTCAAAATATATACTCCTATATATATACTTTAGATAGACCCGTTTTACTTTGACTTTAAATCAGCCTTTAGCCCTCAGCAGACCCCCTCAAATGACTTACTTTGAGCCTGGCCCAAAGGTATTCCCTTCATTCCATTTAAAAATTCTCCCCTTAACTTTGAATCACAAAAGTAACTCTGCATCCTAAAACTACTATCTAAAGGCCAAAACATATCCCAGCTAGATCTACATATATATACCTTACTCCCTTGGTAATCTACTTTAAGTGTAAGAGACAACCCCCTCGAATACCCAAGCCCCCCAAAAGTGACAAATTCCTTTTTCCACGGTGCGTGTCAATGGCCTTTGGCTAAATAAAAGACATTGCCTCAAGTTGAGCGTTTGACGCTTTTTAGGCCTGACTACTTTGTCACTGAAAGCCACCCCCCCATCCCCCTTGAGCGCCTCCCAAAAGACACACTAAATGCGCATAAAAAACCAAGACTTTCTCCCTCACTTTCGTGTCCTTTTTGTCGGCCTGCAACTCAACCAATTTGCGATAAAAATAAAACATATTGCTCAATAGACAACAAACCAGGAGTAAGAACCAAAAAAAAAGAGTGAGTGTGAGTGGTGGAAGGAAATGGCTGAGCGACGAGGGATTTCCCTCTGTGCCACACGTCGTATACGCGATGTGGACGCAAAGGGCGGCTGGCAGAAAACTTTCCCCGTTGCAGTTGTCACGTTTCGCATTTGCTACCTAAACATTTTTACTCAACTCGATTTGTATTTTCCCGGGTTTTCTTCGCTTCTTATATATTTTTCGTAAGGTATTTTTGTAAAGGAATTGCCAGGATTCATGACTTGTGCAAGAGGTTTTTTATAAATTTTAATCAAGTGTAGATTTGACTTGTGATCTTAATGGGGAAAAGGTGAATATATCCTTATAATTTAAGATATTCTACTTACAACAATTTAACATAATTTATTAAATTGAAATCTAGATTTTTCTATATAAGTTCTAACTCTTCTCAGCTTAAATTCTTTACTTTTTAAAATTCTTTAAAAAATTCCTATATTTTTTCCAGGGCATTTCAGTCCTCTCAAATTTATACACCATAAATTGTCCTATGTATCCCATGTATCCCCTGTTTTTATATCCTTGTAAGCAAAACTTTTTGGCTTGTTGCAAACATTTTTCCACCCGCTGGAATGGATGGATGAAAAGTTTTCGTCCAGGGGATGCATCCCATCTGCTGCAGCAAAAAAAAGGGCTTCTTTTCAAGGAACGGGTAGTTGCATTAAAATTTATACAAAACACAAATGCAGCTGCAACTTGCAACTTGCAACTTGGGTATTACATATCATTTATCGATTGATTCGAGAGCGAGAGAGAGAGAGGCATTGCCAAAGTTGGCCCACAAAGTTTTTTGTCTGCTTCGTCGTCGTCAGGTGAGTTTTCTAGATTAAATCACTCGAATGCATTTGCATTTCCTTTTCGGTTGCAACTTTGTTGTTGGGTTCTTCCAATCTATTTTCGCATTAGACTGGCAATTGATTCACAAATCGGATAATTCAATAAGCCCCAAAAGTTCCTTTGCCGAAAACACACAGCAGGAAACATTGCGAAAGATACGTTTGCAGGTCTTAGTTACTATTATCCAACGATTTGAATAACATACAAGGTTTTCAGTTCAGTCTTTTTCCTTTTTCTATAAGCTCTTTAAGTTTGCAATTCATTTTCGTTCTTTTATTGGCTTTCCACAGGCTTAGGAAAAGCTCTAGCTGGCCGTAAATAATTCATCTAGTCAGAGTTATAGGCACAGCTTGAGACTGATGATAAAATATTAGTCGGGAATCGCCAGGTAGCTTCTGCCATAATCACTCACGGGCATTAAACATGATAAATGACACATAACCAGGTAGGATACTGAGGCTTCTTGTACTCCTTTCTGGGTGTCCTTGTGCGTCATAAATTTTGTTTGCTAGCTGACATATAATGCATATAAAATGTAAGTGTTTTTGGGGACCATTTACGATGTTTTTTATATTTATTTTAGTAGTTTGGAGTTGAATTTTAAAATAACTACAAATTTTTAGGTTATTTTAGTTGCTGAATGTTGCTGAAATTTAGCATTACAAAAATTAATTATATTATCAATCATACAAATACTACTTGCCGAGTTTAAGGCATCAAAATAAATAAACAAATTATAAATAATGTTCCCAATTTTACTTAAAGATTGCAATTTCCCTGCTAACCCTTTGAAAACCTTATTAAATCCGAAAAATTGTATACGCTTTCGATTTGATTTCCATAATTTTCACAGCCAGCTGTTGTTTTATTTAACCGAAAAATCTAATCAACGGCAACTTTACCCATAAAAATCCCTCAAATATAACCCCAAATGCTTGAACCCGAAAAGGAGCCACTAGAGTAGCCCTTTTTTCTTGTGTCATTCAGGACTTTTTCTGATTTTTTTTTTCTACAACAATTTATGGCCAAAAGCTGGCAAAAGGCTAGAAGAAAGTGGCAACGATGTCCGAGGAACAACGGCAGCCATATGTTCCAGATTGACCACAGCATCATAAATTTTTGGGATTTAACATGTGAAGCGGGCAAAAAGCTGACCACCATATAAATTCTTATATATATATTCACAATATTGGGAAGGCAAAAAAAAAAAAAGGAAACTCCAAAATTGAGGGCAGCTCAAAACAACTTCGACTGCTACTTCAACTTTGGCGTGCATAAAACATGAATTAAGGTAATGAAAATTTATTGACTGCCCGCTCTCAGCGTGCTCATAAAACTTACAAGGACATTAAGAATGCATAAGGGGAGGTTGGTCGGGGTTTTATATATACATCAACCTCCCTCCAAAATATCTTTTTAATCTCCGCAATAAAAAAATATATACAAATATTTATCCATAGCATTTTTCACACCATTTTTTTTGTTCGGCGCTTAAAAAACAAATTTCGAGCAATTTTCTTGCATATTTTTCTGTTGTTTTCTTTTCTTTTTGGTGCGAACAATTTTTCATGCTCGCCGCTATGGAAAATCGTTTTCCAATCACGTAAACACAGCTGGAATTTTATTGCTGCGTGTTTCATTAAAAAAAATGAAGAGCAAAAAAAAAACACAAAAAAAAAACAACTAAAGAAGAAGAAGCTACGAGGGAGACCTCGAAATCGGTGAACGCATTTTCACAGAGCGCGCCCGCTGTAATAATAAAAGTTTTCCGCGGAGGAAGGGCTTTCCGCAGGACACCACCGAAACCTGGCACTGAGTGCGAGTGCAAGCTACAGATGCAGTCAGATATATACATACATACATATATCCCTGCGGGTCTCCGTGGAGCGTTATGGGGCAGAGCGTATAAATCAACCCGAAAGCGCGCACACTTATTTGCCGCTCTGCGGCACTATGAAGTCCCAGGCGCGCACTTTCTCTTTCTTTTTTTTAATCTTTTTCTGTATTTTCTTTATTTTTTCTTTTTTTTTCTTTCTTTTTTTTAATTTTTTTAAGTTTCTTTTTGGATACAGAGTCCTCTGGCTTAGGGTTTTACGGATCGGTTTTTAGTGATCCCTAGGGAAGGTCATAGGGATTGCCAGGGAAAGGGAATTGTCGGTTTTATACCAGAAAGAAAAATATTTTTAGGTTTGTTAAAGAAATACCAAATAAACAAATAAATGTTAAATTAAATATTAAATAAATATTTATAGCAAATAAATAATATATCAAACTTTTAAATGAAATGCTGCAAAAACCTCTCAGACATTATTCAAGTAAATTAATTACAATTAAGAGCTAGCGTTCAGTTTTGGGCTACACAGATTTCACAATAAATTTCTATTTCTATTATTAATGTCTAGTTGAAGTAATCTAGTTCAATTTATTATTAATTATTACCTTAAAATAATTGCTTTATTTCTATTACTTTTACAAACTATAGAGTTCTTTACAATACAAAGCTATCTTTTGTTTCATATTTCTTAAATTTATTTTTCTTTCTTGTTTTAGCTCTAAAAATGTTACTGATTTCAACAGATGCTGGTTGCTACTTTCGCTGTTGCATTTTTTCTTGAATTCCATTTCAAACCTTGTGGCAAAATATTTGTACCATTTTTTCCTTATTTTCTTTTTCTCTTTTCTTACATTTATTTATCATATTTCTTTTGCCTTTTGTTTCTGGGCGGACCTTGGCCAACGGGTCGCATGATGAATGCAGTGGGCATTAGGGACAGAAGCGTGCGGTGTCCGTTGGCAGTGACCAGGGAATTTATTTGTTTTGTACTTATGGTGTCATAAAATTGTTTTAAGGCCAACTTAAATAAAAATTCAGCAGAGAGAGAGAGAGAGGGAAAGGACAGCAGCAAGTGGTGCACAAAAAATGCAGCAGCTGAAAAAAAGGGATAACAGCGCGCCAAGGAGCGTGGCAAGAATCAAATGGTCATTGGGGAGAAAAAGCGGAAGGAGTGCCAGGAAAATGCATGGCATGTCATTTTCTGCTTATTTTCTAAATTGAAAATACTTTGCGTTGTAATTTTTCAAGAGACAGCTGCTTAGAGAGAGGAAAATGGGAGGAAGTTGAGAGTTAAGCGGTGGAAAAATTTCGATAAGGAAAGCAAAAAGGGTTAAAGTGCAAGAAATAATTATAAAGGCATGCCACACTTTAAAAAGAAGATAATAATTTATAGCAATAAGCAAAGATTTTGTATTTGTTTGTTATTTGAATGGCTTATTTATATTACATTTATTGGTAATATTTTTATGAAGCTTTCCTTTTCTTTTTTTCTTACCCTTCTAATTAGCTGATTAACTTTGTATTCATACTCCTATACTTCCTGAACAGTACTTACGCATTAGAAGTACAATTAACCCTGACTTGGATTAGCTTCTTTCTTACCTCCTTTGAGTGCCCCATCCTGCTGCCTCTGCCTGAAACCACTTTGGCCGAGGATCCTCTTTACCTTCCATTCACTACTTATACTATTTTTTCAGAGGAACTTGGTTATGGAATGGGCGGAATATTTCTTTTTGCATTTTTGCCCTTGGGCTGCCTTAGATATTTCGCTAAGCTGCATAATGAAATGTTTGCAAGTGCTTAGCAATGCAAATTCTGCGCGGGCCCTCCAGGTGTGACCATGGTCAGGGGAAAATGCGGAAAAATGGCAAAGAAACAAAAAAAACTATATTATAGATGGTAACTTTTCTCCGGGGGCTCCTGGACAAATTATCTAATTAAAGCAGAATGAAATTTCTAGCTGCTGGCACAGCAGCTTATGCCAAGGCTTTAAGCATTCCTCATGCAAATAATCCACAAAAGAAAAGTTACACAAATTTCTGCAAAAAAAAAACAAAAAATAGAATGAATGTATAAAAAAATTATGCAAAGGACCAACTTTTGTGTGTTGCAGCTATCTGAAAATGCCACTAAGCAGCTTTAAGTGTCTGTCAATGTCATATTTTTTGTGCAAAGCTTACAGCAATTTTTTGGTGCTTCATACTTGTACTCGCTGATAAGCTTAAAACAAATGCAAAGACCCAAAAAAAAAGAGGAGGAGACTACAAAAATAACAAGGAATCTGTGCAGGATAAATGTTTTGGGGAAGGGTGAATATTGAATACTCTATGAGTTTAATTATGCGGCTTTAGATATTGATTGGGGTATGAAAACCCTTGAAAATGTGTCTAAAAATAAGTAAGAAGAATAAATTTTTACCAAATGAGGTGTAAATTGTTTTTTTTTTTACAATGTTAAATTTTATGGCATAATTTAAGACAGATTTTTAATTGGTTTTAATAATGATTTAACTTTAATAACTTTAAATTTATAGCACTTACGTCTAAATGAATTGATAGTTAACAGTCGCATGACATCAAAATTTTTTGAGGGATTGGAAATAACTCAAAACTTCTGATAACTTATTTACTAAGATTTTAATTAGTTTTCTACTTAATAATTTATATTAATAAGAATATAGAAATAACTTAAATGAATTAAAAATAACTCAAATCTTTTGAGAACTAATTTCATAGAATTTTAATTGGCTTTCAATAAAATAGTTTATATTAATAAGAATACAATTATGTAACAATTTCTTCTTTTTCCATCTCTCACCTACATTCAAATTCCCATATTTGTTACCCAAACCAACACATATTCCACATTATCCTTACAAAAACTCCATCGTAACAAGATATCCACCGAAAAAAAAGGGCGCAAATGATAAAGTTTTAGTGCCGACGCCAGGACACAGAGGAAGTTCAAGCCGAAAGGAGACTTCCTGCCTTCTTGCGGTGCTGCGTGTTGCTGCCTCCTTTGTCCAAGTCACTTCATAATTAAGTAATCCCCCCGACTATGCAGTTCACCTTAAGCTGGGACGGGGACAGACTCTGAGGGGATCCGAAGACGGGACAAGACTGCAGACTGAAAACTGGAAGGCCGGGTGACTCTGGGACTGGTTTTGCACACCATAACGGAGCTTTGAGACAGCCTGGCAGCATGAATGAGCTGACTAACCGAAAAAGAAACGAATAAGAAAACCAAGTAAAAAAAAATTAAATTTAAGGCAAATTTTTCACTGAGCGGAGGCTGAGCCAGAGAGAAAAACAAGAAACTTTAGCGATTGCAACGGTAGCCGGAGTCCGCACTGCAGGCATCCCAATCACAATCAGTGAGAATGCAGAGAAATGCAGAGTTGGCCAATTTGCACTGAAAGAAATAACAGGGAGAAAATGTTGATTTTAAAACTAGGAACTAGGAACTAAGAACTTGGAACTATATTAATTAATATTATTAGGCTGAATCTATATAACTGAAAAATAGATTTAAGAGGTAATAATAAATAAATATTAAGAAATGAAGCGAACTTTGGGAAGTCGAAGCTTATATTCCCTTGCACGAAACTCAATCATAATTAAGGCAAAAATTCTTTGATTTTTATTCGAAATTCTATACTATTTTTTCTTAAGGTGAAAAAAAAACATTATAAATATAAAAAATTTAAAAACGGACTTTTTTTTAATTCTTTAGAGGGGTACCCCCTTATATGCTTTTGAAAATATATAATTTATAGGGTTGGGAACGACTACCTAACTTCGTTGCAAGCGTATAACTAATATTATAATACCTTCAAGTGTATAACAAATTGAACTATGATTTATCGAAAACCATTATAGGTTTTATACCTCTTTAAAATGTGTCTAAAAGTATGAAATATAATTTTTTAGGTACCAAATTCTGTGTCAATATGTTTATTTTGTAGTATTTCGTATTTGACAAGATTATGTTGCCTCAACTGTAACTAAATTCAATTTAAATAAAAATAAAACGCTATAACAAAAAAAGTACTATTTTTTAGCATTATTTTGATACCTTTTTAGAGTTTTAAAATCCCCGATCAAGACTTTTAGCAGAAGAGACTGGATATGTAGGGAATTAAGTCTAAAGTACTCAAGCGTATTGTCTGGTTGACCTAAAAATAATATAATTTAAATATTAAGGGCTTAGCTGAAAGAATTTTTTTTTTTCAAACAAGACAAAGTCTAAGCTAATATCTTTATAATCAAAAAATGTCTTTTATCTTCAATTTTCAAAATTGTATATATTTTTGTATATATTTTCATATTCCTCAGTGTTCTTTTGGGTGCTCTCATGAGGGTAACCAAGCGAGCATATCTTATTACCCCTGCAGAGAGCTCTGGCAAGGGGTCCAGATTACCAAGTAGCCAAGGCAACTTTAACTGCCTCTCGCTTTGACTTTGACACATGTTATGAAATTTGAATAGATCACCGCGAACATTACGGCTCCAGTTTGGGGTTAAGGAGGTGTAAGGAGCTGCACAGGATGATGCAGCGGAAACCTGTACACATTTACAACTTGATTTGCTTTTTTCGGTGAGAATATACATATATCCCCGTGAAATCTGCCTAGAGAGAAAACATCTGTACAATGAGTTAACATGAATTGAGTGCCAGTTAAATAAAGCTGTTAGCTGGCATAGGAAATTATAGCAAATGGAAAAGGATTTGGAAATTTTATGGAAAAAAGACAGGTTCAGAAATGAATTTAAAACAAAATTAAATTATAAAATAAAGGCTAATGTTAGCTCTTTAAAATAATATTCACAAGAAATGAAATTGTTAACTAAGTGCTAAAACGTCTTAAATTAATGTTTACAAGGTTTCCAAGGAAACTTAAATATAGTCAAGAACTTGTTTGATTTTAAACAATTAATAAAAATTGCTTTACGCTTTAAATTTAAATAAATTTTGTACAGCTCCTCCTGCTCTTTAAATAAAATCTGTAAAAAAAAATAGGACAAAGGATATAATTTGAGAAGTGTTTTCTGCATAATGCGTTTTGTGTCAGCTTTTAAAGTAGCTCACGCCTAGCATCTTGAGTGTCATTAAATTTCCATCAAAAGCGACTCCGCCCATCGCTTTAGACTTCAGTTTCCTTTATAGGAAAATCTCCCCCTTCGGCCAAGTACATTCAACCCGAGCTCTCCGAGTCCATCGGTGCACCTTGGGGCATCATCTAATCAGCTGGAACTACGGCTGCACTTAACCCATTAGCCGCAACTGCCATGGCAAATAGGTGCAACCAGAGTGTTGGACAACACCACGAAAAAAAAAAAAAAGCAAAAGGGGAGAGGAAGGAGGAAGGAGGAAGGTTAAGACCGTAAGCTGAGCAGGCTCTGTGCGCGAGTCAATAATTTTCATAACCGCCGGTTAATTGAGACATTAGCCGTAATTGGCCTTAAGTGAGTGCAATGCCAAAGACAAAAGCAGCCAAGTGTTAAGCGATAAAACAAAACAGAAACTAAATCGGAGAGAAAAAAAAGAGGACATTGCCTTTGGAGATAGTTGCAGGGAAAAAATGGGGACTAAACTTTACACTAAGAAAATAGTAAAAAGAAATTTATAAAGAAATTTATAGCATTATAAAAATATATAAAAAGGTTTTGAGATAATCTGCTTAGAATATAAATATTAACTTGCCGCTTTAGATTTGAATAATTAAACTTGTGATTAGATAATACTATACAAAAATTTACCAACACTTGACTTATAGCAGATCAAAAGTCTCTAAAAAATTAAACTTAAACATCAATTTGTAACTTCAGACTTAATTATAAACTTAAACTTAAAACTATATAATTTTTTTAAAGTTAATTTTAAGTCTACAATTTAATACACCTATTTTTTGTTACTCTTTTCTCTTTATTAAATTTTTTGAACCCCAAGACATAGGTGTGCTTCAGTTTTATTTATAAACTTGAACTTAAATATTTATATTTATATTTTATTTTTCCTAATTTAATTCTATAATTTAATAGACTTTTTTACTATTTTATCTTTATTAAGGTATTCGAACTCCAAGATATGGGTGTGCTTCAGATTTATTTATAAACTTGAACTTAAATATTTATTTATTTATTCATTTTTAATTAATTTAACTCCATAATTTACTATACATTTTTTCCCTAACATTTCCTCTTTATTGAGGTATTTTATTGAAACTATCATTGTAATCTCTAGCGTATAATTTGTATCGATTGTAAACTCTGCAGTCACCAGAAGTATCGAATAAAGTTCATTCCTTTTGTATCTACTCAACCAAGCCGGACGTCTTTTCTCTCAAACGGAAATAACTCACCAATAGGTTATGGGCCCAGGGC
>VNJS01015947.1:0-16569 GCA_008042575.1 Drosophila watanabei
CTCACTCCAAAAGGCCATCTCTCTTCCGACCTCGACAATTTTTGAATAACTAATGAAGGTGCCAGTTAAACGGGAGAACACAACATCACAAGCATCTCAGGATGGCAACAATAAAACAATAACTGGGAGAACACGAGGAATGCGTCCGAGGCGAATGCGAGGGTCGAGTGCCTGCGAGTCCTGGCCTGAATATGAAATTCGGATTCGGATTTCATCCGACTGTCGACATTCATCTTGCCAACTGTCTGTCTGGCATTAGGAGTCGAGTCGAGAGCCTCTGTCCGCGTCCGTTCTATGTCCTCCGTCCAGGACTTATGCATCATTGTCAAAATATTAACAGCTGGCACATTCCAGTCGAATATCCTCCCTTCCCTTCCCGCTCTCATGTGAGCACTTAAGCCTCCGGCTGGTCCGGATTGTGATGATGATGAAAAATAGAAATAGAAATTTAAGTATTTCGAGATACATTTTGCTGGGCAAACAAACGAGCTTGCGACTGTTCAGATGGACGGACAAGTGGGTCAAATCCTTTCTGGCTCGGACTCGCTTTCGTATAGAAGTTTCCTCTAACCTCTGACCGAAGCCACTGAGCCTCCATCTGGAGTGCATAAATCTAGGAAGGAAGGTCTGACTGAAAGGGATATTTACGCATTTGAAAGCTGCTTAAGTAGCGAAATAAATAATAACTTAAATTTATAAATCAACACTGAAAAGAGTGGGGTACGCACATCAGAGAACTCTCTCAAGGAAACTCATTAGAGTGTGAATGTAATAGAGAAGGAGAAGATGCATCTTGAAACACAGAAAAAGAAGACATCGTCTTACTCCTCCATTCCGATTAAAGTTGAGTGCAGAATCCTTTCGAATATCGATTTCCATCGATGCAGTGCAGCAGACAGACAGAAGTTAATGGGCGGAGAACGGGGTGGAATGACTTTCGTCTGGCTTTTCATGTGCGTTAGAAGCGAGAGGGGCTCATCCAAATAAATTTGCTTTCGAGTAAATTAAAAACAAACAACAAAATCAAATATTAACGTACTGAAACGCGATTCAACGATATTCAATCGGATCCGTTACACAACAGAAAAATAAGCGGGAGGGAAAAGTGCAGAGCAAACAGAGCAATTTAGAAAAATCATTCAGAACTCTGGTTCGGTTTGTTGGTTTTTTGTCTGCGCAGCGAAACAACAGCGAAAAAAGTGTCACTTATTCACTCACTCGCAAATGAAGAAGCATTCCCTCGCCCCGAAAATCCCACCGAATAGAGTCGTCTCCATTTCCATTTTCATTCCACCGGCAGTTCCCTCCTGCCCCTTTTCCGATCTACATTCTTGTTAGTCTGCGAGGAGACTGCGAATAAAGAACCTTTTTTTGGTATTCAAATGTTATTTTTGGCGCAACATTTGCGGAATTTTACCCTCTTTTCCGCCGTCGCCTTCAAGCCGAGGAAAAACGTGTGAAATGCGGAAGTATTTGTTGCTTGTTGTCACAGCATTTCGGAATGGGAAACCTCAGACATGCGAACGCCTTTAGACTTTTCCTTTTTTAGGCTTTGGGTTATTTTTGGTGGACATTAGCATCCGTGTTAAATTGCCCCTCGGCTTTCGAGGCTGCTTTAACCGGATTGACAAACATCCTTCCCAGCACGGAGGCTGCCTTGCTCATGGTTGCAGCTCCTAATTTCATTGTTCATTGATGGGCAGCCTGCACCTGAAGGGCTCGCCAGCTGAGCCCTTGCTGCGACCTCATATGGAATGTGCATATATATCCTGGATCTGGTATAGTGCGACGAATTCTGGCGCAGAGGCCTCAACAATAATTTCGATTACGGAATGTGTGGACCGAACCCGGGCAGCCGCTTGTGCAATTAAATGTTAATCGATTGTGTTTGTGTAATATGTGTGTATGGGAGGTGATGGGCGGAACTTCATATGTGAGTGGGATAATCAATGGCGGACTAAAGGCAACTATGACCCCTTGCATCAGTGGGGAAAGGATGTCTGAGGCGTAATTAATTGTAAATAATTGTGCATGTGTCAGTTGCAATTTATTTATTTGCCAAAGCCATCCCTTTGCAAATAAAAGGATAATGGGAGCGGGAGAAATAAAGTTTAGATTGATCTTTCTTAGGTCGCCTTAAAGTTTCAAACTCATTTGTATGCAGAACACTCTTAGCAATGGTCAATAAGAGGGACATCTTAAGCTGGCCCTCATCTAGACCATCCTTACACAAAAAAGGATGAAAAACACTTCGTTATGGGTAGCATATTGCGTATACGCCGCGTTGTCTGCTGTAGTTGTGATTTCCAGCTGGGAAAGGAGTCTCAACTTGTTTCCCAATATTTGCATGTCAAACGCGTGCTAATTTCAAATTACTGCGACACTCCGACTCACTCTTCCCATGATGGGCACACCTTCCCCCTCTTATTTCCTCCGGCTCGAACGCATTATTTATGACTTGTACGCTTTCTGCGTCATTTTATAAACATTTTTCAAACATGTTCGGCTCCGACCTCGGAAAAGTTGTCGGTGGCTGCAGCCGAGTATAAAATGTATAAAAATAAAAGGCGAGCGACTTTATGTTTTATTTATGAGCCACGCACACACACACACAAAGTTCGCACGGGACTTCCTTTTAATGTGGCCAGATCAGAGGGAAGAGGAAGCGAGGAACTTGAGGAATAATGAGGCATCAAAGAGGTAAGATTACTTCCATCGATACCCCGACATGCAAATGCCTCATTACCAAGGAAAGTGGATTCCATACATCCGCGAAGGGGTCAAAGGTCACCTTTCATGGTGACCAGATCAGGAGTAGGAGGCAGTTATCGATATCCCGACATGCATGTACTTGATTACCACTGAAAGTGGCTGCCATATGTTCGTGAAAGGGTCAAGGGTTAACTACCCGCCCAAGTCAAGTTCCCCGAGCAACTTAAGCCACAAGCCGCAAACCACAAATCGCCGTTTAAATATTAATACATCAATCCACTTAATATGCGAGTTTGTGCCATCGAATGATGTAATAAATATAAAAGGAGAAGCGCACAGACACTCGGATAAAGATGATGCCCATATGCTGATGCTGTAAATCCTTCTTCAGCTCCATCTGCAGTGTCTGCGGGAATGGGTGTGGGTGTGAGCATGGGAATCGGAATGGGAATGGGAATGGGAATGGGAGTCTCCCATCCACTTCACTTTATGATGAGTTTTCCCTGACCGGGTGATGGATGCATCGGCACACACACCATAAAGGGACCACAAAGAGATTCTCCATTAAAGTTACAGCCACCAGACTTCAATGGATTTTCATATTTTTCGTGCTTTTGGTTATGGGGCCCTTTCTTTCACTCCGACTGGCAAAAGTCAACCGCAATATGCCAGAAAGGCAAACAAGATTGTAGGACGCCAAAGACAAAACAAATTCCTGGCATAAGCGCGCACTTCCTGAGAATCCCCCTTCGTTCCCACCCCAAAAACTGCCCCTCTCTGCGGTGGTCCAGGCATAAAGGAAGTGGGCCCCTTGTTTACTTGGAGAACTTATAAAGAAAACATCAACTTGGATTTCCGACACAGACTGTGGCTGTGGAATGGGTGCAACAATACCGGGAAAGCAGCAACTTACCCACAGAACTGGCAGATATCAAAGCAAAATGTTGCATTAAAACTTAAGAAATCATGGGAAAGGCAGAAGGCCGTTGGGATAAGCAGGAGAAATAGAATATATTCCTTGCGTAACACTCAGCCCCAAGTTTCCGTCGCTGAGCACTTGTGCGTTATGACTGCCCGAGCAGAACCTAATACAAGTCCTGTTGTGATAGGCAATGTCACGCCCACGAGCCTTGAATCGGAAATGTTTTCTTTTTCGGGAATTTTCTTTACTCATGAGTGTCTTGGAAATTTGGAAAGCAGGAAAATATGTATGTCTTTAAATGAGAGATTTGGAACACTTTGTACCTCTAAGAATTAACAGATTTGAATAACGAAATAAAACATTTACTTAGTAAGAGTATTGCTATTTAATACAACTGTTTAATTATGTGAAGAAAATCAAAATAATTTACGATTAAGTTCAGAGATGAGTTAAACTTATCACAATATCGGTTTTACTTAAGAAATTATAAATACTTTAAAAATAATAAAGGTTAAAGTTGTTGTCTTAAATTATACAAATATGTTTCGATTATAAAAAGATCTTAAACAACCTAAACAGTATTTTAAATATATAAAATGTAGATATAAAAATAAATTGATTTTTAATAAGGAAAGAGAGCAAACAGCTTAAAGAATTTATTTTAAAAATATTAGGACAGCCTTTACATGGTAGAAGGCAAAAAATTGTATAAATTTAAAATAAAAGTGCAATATTTTTCAGGGTGAGTGAAGTTAGCTCAACTTCGTAGTTATTTCGAGCTTTTTCCATATCCCAAAGTAAATTTTAAAACGTACACCATTTAGGTGTAATAAACTTGTGTTTCGTTGGGACACGCTTTAAATTTCGTTCAAATATTTCCGGATTAAGCCACCTTTGCTGACGGAATCGTAGTCCCACATCTCCCCATAAATCCCCACTCAAGTTGAAGTCAACCCTTATTATGGAGGCCTGAAACCGCAGCGGAAAGCCGGTTCGCTCGCTGGAATTAATTTTGGCTTACACATTCTTGGCCAATGAGATTTATGCGTTGCTTACACGGTGTTGTTGTGCCGTTGTACTTTCTTTTTCCGGGCTCTCTTTCTCTCTCTCCCTGTGTGTGTGTGTTTCACCCACATTTTTGTCGCGAAGAGCAAAAGTTCGGGAAAAAAGGCGCTAACGAAAAATATTTGTTTTGATTTGGGTTCCGCTTTCGCCTCGAATTTCTTTCACAGCCGAAGCCGAGTCGCACGTGTTTCGTTCGAAAAAAGCCGACGCCTGCGCCGAAAACGAGTTCGAAACTTGACGAAACTTCGGTTTTAGCGAAATGCCAAACGACAGGACACGAGGTGAGAGAGTGTTCGGCTTTGAGGGCCGAGGTCCTGTCGTCCCTTTGCCAATGAAGCGAACCATTGAGCTGGCCGATGCGAAATCAGTTTGACTCGAACTTGCTCCGGAAGTGGAAGTCAGCCCGCGAAGTTCCACCAAAGACAAAAAGTAGAGAAGAAAAATCTGGGAACCAAAATAATAAATAAATCATAGATAAATCCAAAACACGTACGAGCTAATGGCAAATTACTCTGAAAATAAATACAAGCACTCTTGTGCTAATAAAACGAATTAAAAATCAATTATTCGCCAGTGTTTTTAACAATTAAAATTAATTCCGTGTGTGGACTTGTGTGTGCGGTTGGTCATAAAAATAATTCGTGCCGCAACAGCAGGCGACAATAAATTTTGCGGTTGGATCGTTAAAATTTCGCTAACCTGAGTGCAGCGGCAGAAAGCAGCGGGAAAGCCAGGAAAAGCGACTGAGTACGGGAGCCCGAGTTTGTGTTTTCCCTTTTTTATTATTTTCTTTAGTTTTTTTTTTTTAAGTAATTTGCATTCTGCAGGCGCTGGGAGAGGGGGAAAATTCATTAAAAATACAGCTGCAGCTCAAGACGAGACGGTTGCTCGCTCAGCCCTGTGCCACATAAATTTCACGGCAATCAGCCGGCGCTGCAAGTCATCCAAACTTCATTTGTTGCTACTCGGTACTCGGTGCTAGCAGCTCGGGCCGTGCACTCGCTCTCTCTCTGCTCGCAGGATCCTTGCTCCTTGGCCCTGCTCCGGCTCCTGCAGCTGAAATATTGCTTCCATTATTTATGTTAAGTTTATGCAACATTCTCCCTGCTTCCTGCTGCAGCAGCAGCAGCAGCAGCTTCGACTCCTCTCTTGTTTTTAAATCCTTCAGCTTGTAAAGGAATTACTGCTCCTCGAGCCGGGAACTAAGAGAAAGCCCGACTCGAGTCGCGGCATTTGGCCGGGGCTTCCCCGCTTTTTCCTTTTTCTGTTGTTTTTGGGTATCATCTTCTTTCATTTTTTCCGTTCGTCTATTTCCATCATTTGGCTCGTTATTCAAACATCATCTTTCTGGTTCATTGCACTAGGTGGCAGGGTAAGGATAACAAGGAGCCATCAGACAGAAGCCAGCAGCCAGCAGCCGGTGGGTGTTATTGCCATCGAGTGCATTAATAAATCAATTGTTTTTGCATCTCAAAGAGCCCGTTTAGCAACGGGGACTGACAGTTCTTTGATAGAGTGAAGAGGAAATCTGAAATGTAATCGATGTCAGGCAATGCAATTTGCTAACAAGTGAACTCTAATTGGACTTACAAGGCTAACAATGAATAGGAATTTTGTAGAAGAATTTTATATGCAAACGTTGTAGTGGATTTATTTTATGATTTTTATTATTTTATGATTTTTATTTTGTTTGCTCATGAAATAAATAATAACAATTGTTAAAAAATACACCAAAAATTGTTTACCGCAGCCAACATTGTTTATGTTGTTTTTAAATTTGTATTTGTTTGGTTTTGTGAGTTGCTAAAAAACTAAAAGCCTTTATAACAAAGCCAACTTTTAATTAAATTTACTAAAAACTACCTCGGTTTGGGGCTTCAACAACTGGTTAAAATTTTTCTGCTTTAATTTTCAACGACCAAATAAATGTATATTACCCTTCCTAGTCCCAATTTAATTTCTCAACATTTCTAATGAGGCAAAGTAGTATTTTCTAACCAAAAGAGCTATTTTCTCTTTCGCGGAAACTAACCGTAAGCTATTTGGTTACCGAAATGGACCACAAGGATACGTGTGCTCCTGCATTCTCGCCTCAAGCTCATTAACTGCTTGGAGCGCTTTTTGCCAGATTGTTATTTTTCCCCACAGAATGAACAAAGGATAATTGAGGGGAAAACAAAACATTTACTAATTAGCACTCCAAGGCTGCACACAATGACTGTAAAATTATCAAATCGTTTTCTGTGTTTTTTTTGGTTATTAATGCAAAAATAAAGGAAAGGGATTTTTTGGTTTTCCGTTATATATATTTGCAGAGGAACTGTTGAAAAGAAGGATGATGTGTTAGTTACAAAGGGAAAATGGAATTACATGCATTTCCTTTTTGCAGTTATGTGACTTTATTCTTACTTTACACTTTTGAAATATTTTTAGGTTTCAAATTGATTTTTATTTTAAATTTAATGGTACTTAAAGGAGATACTTAAAATATATTTAATTAGTATTTAATATATTTATCTTTTTTGTCTTGTTAGTTAATCTGATTAGTTTATCATAGTGTGTGATCTAGAAATATTTTTTAAAAAATAATAAAATGCTCAGAATTACTATTTATTTATTAAATAAGTTATATATTTATTTTGGGATTTATTTAGTTTGCGTAATTTTCATTATAACTTTTTCATTATGGGATAAGTGTATATAAGAGATTTCCAGATTATTGTCTCAAGTATCAATAGTAGTTTCTAATGTGAACAGGCATCTTCGTCAGTTACATAGTCTTCTGTAATATTGCAAATTTTTTAGCAAAAGCTAAGTATATTTTTTAAATATATATTTTTTTAAAGCTTCGACATGGTTTAATATTAGTTTAGAGTAAATTTTCAAAATTGTTGGCATAGTGTATCCGCCGTTCTGTCTATGAGTTCTTCCCCTGATATCCCCCAGACTTCTGCGAACAATTCCATTTGCGCGCTGGCTGTCAGATCTCCGGGCATTGCTCAGCTGCCTGGCCGACAATTCTGCAATTCTCCTGTCGCAGCCGCAGACAAAGAAGGAGAGACAGACACAGGAAGGGCTGGAGCAGGAGCTGAAGCAGGAGCTGGAGAAGGAGCTGGGACAGGAGCAGGAGATGACAGCCATGAATGCCATTTCTTCTGCTACCTTCGAGCATAATTTACATTGTATTCCGGCTTGAGTGTGCAGTTGAGGCTGTCTTTTATGGTTTGTCTTGGCTCAATTCGCTTTGGGTTTGGTCTCGTTTTCGGGATTTATTTTTTGTCTATTTTCCTTGTTGTCTTCTTTTTTTATTCACAATGCGAAAATTTCACTTGTCACAACTTGCAAACAAAACGCTACTGCGAGCGGAAACGCAACTTGGCTTCAATTTATACATGTCAAGCTTGTTAAGTTGGCCCAAAACTGGACTTTGGCAGACTGCTTGCATCATAATTACCCCAACTGCCTCCCTGCGTCCCTGATTTTTCCCCCTAAGTGCTTTTTAACGAGCTCTCTTTTCGGTTGCTGCCACTGCCGTTTGTTGTTCGTTTTTGGAAAAGGGCAAAAATAGTTCTGGCTCCTAGGAAAAACAACAGCAAGCACCGCAACAAAAAATTTCAACATTTGTTTCCCACGATTTTCGACCGTAATTTTCCCCAGCGATATGCCCATCCACAGGCTAGCCCTCTCAATTCTGTCGTAATAATCTGGTACATGGACCCCATAATTTGTAATTTCAACCTAATTACTTGAAAACCAGGCCCTGGCCATGGGGGCGTGGAGAAAGAGCGGCCAAAAGCCCAGCTAAACAATGTTGTTGGCAATAAAAAATGTCGAAAAAGCACAGCAAAAGGCAACAAAACGCCCATTTTGGGTTCAAAAACACATTCACATCAAGGCCAAAACGACACGCCTACTCACACGCACAGTGTATGTGATTTTTTGTTTGGATCTGTATCCTTTGCTGGTGACATATGTTAATGATTTGACGGCGATTTCTAGGTCATTTCAATTGATTTTTACGCCTGCAAGGGTTATTTTTAGTAAGTTAATTAAAAATAATGGAGACGAAATATAATTGTTTTGCTAATACATTTTTAAAAGCATTTGGTAATTAACGTAAGAACAAAATATAATAAATATTGCAGTATTATTTTCTGTTATTTTCATACCTCATAGAAATCTTTAAATAATACTTTATGTGTGATTTTAAATCTGAGAGAAATTGGATTTGTTCTGACATTTTAATTACGATATAGTGTAAAATATAAAATCAAATTAATAAATTCAAGAGCTTTAATATTTAAATCCTGTGTCAGACAGCGGATCTACAGCTACCAAAAGTTTCCCTGCACAAACAATATATATATATAGTTTTTTTCGGGGGAATCAAATATTTATATATTGGAGCGCCAATTCAGTTGAGTTGAGTAAGTGGATCAGCTATATTCCGGTGGCAAAGGAGGAGCTGTGAGGCTGGGAGGGCAGCCAGGATGAGTCTGGCAACCCAGGAAGCTGATATGGAATGTTCATTCATATTTCATTTTGCGAAATTGTTCGCGACCAAGTCAGAGAGTGCTGCAGAAATGTCAGCCTAACAGTCAGTTAAAGTGCATTGCGATGGAAAAACAAGAAATAAAATTGTTTGTTATACATACAGACTGCTGAATGCTCTTTAATGATTTCTGGAAGAATATGTAAGGACATGTAGATCTGAAATTCATACAAATAATAAGAATAGGAGTCTTAATAATTTATAAAAAAGATATTTCTCACCAATCTTTAACGGTTTTCGCACCCATTTAAGTCATCTAATAGGTATATTTTTTTATAACCTTTTAACCAACATCCTTGGATTGCCACTTATACTTAAAAGCCGCAATATGGCAAACTCAATTCTTCCTTCGGAATTCCCTTGAACATAAAATGTTGAAAAATGCAACAAAGGCCATTGAAGTGCAATGAAAATGCCGTCATATCCGGTTGGTAACAACGGTTACAACTGAAATCAGCGGTCACGATGACGGCGACCGTAAAAGTAACTGCTACAATGACACAGCCGTTACTGCCGGCCCATCCATCGTATGTAGTAACACACAGAACGCATTGCCATTGCCGGGGCCATAAAATAGTAACATCAATGAAACGCATTCATACGTGCCCATATTCGTCCATATATACATACATCGTACGAGCGTTCGCCAACGGCCGACCGGAATAAAGTGCTATTAATAATAAATGTTGCATTGGCACAGGGCGAGCCAAGCCAAATGAACTTGGTTTTGGGCCAAGCGGAGTGCCGAAAACAACCAGTCATAGCCCCTTCAAAGCAGGGGAATCCCTGCAGGAGCACCAAGCTGCAATGCAATGCGAGTGCCCATTGTTTTCAAGTCTTCGATAACGGTAATTCCAAGGCAATTTGATGTTTGCATTGACAAACAAAATTAACAACAAGGATATTGAAGGACTTTCTGAAAATATTCACTATATCCGAGTGTTTCTGAATCTTAAGGGAACTCACTATTTAAATTAGTAAATTTGTTGAAACTTTTTAAAGGATTTAGTTAAATTCCATATCAGAGTGAAATTTGAAACAAATAGTATTATTTTGGGATATATATGAAGAATTTATTTAAATGCCACCTAAAATAATTAAACATAAATAGAATTTATAAAATTCTCAAGGGGTAGGTTTAAAACTTAAACATTCTAGAATACCCAGTAATATATCATAATGATTGCTATCGATTTCTGGTGTTTTAAATGGTGTTTACTTGGCTTAAACCATTTAGGTTAAGTGCAGGATATAATACAGACTTTTTTGATATGTACAATATTATAGTATGATATTATTTTTAAATCTAAATATTCGGAAGTTTAAAAACATATTCGTTTTCTTCTGATTCTAATATAATCAATTCTTAATTCTTATTTCTAGGAGTAGTTTGACAGTCTTAATAGTTAAAAGCTTTCACAATAGTTAAATGTTACCAATAAAAATATTTATAAATATTAATAACTCCTGGGTATCTCCAGTTTCGATCCATAAATTTACACGTGTTCCTGGTGTAAGTTGTAGTTGTGCAACATACAACATTGTAAAGCCCAGGCAGCAACTATAATAGAGGCAGGGGCAGGAGCAGGAGGTGGAGCAGGAGTACAATAGCAAACAGCAGGACGGCTGCCATAATAATAATAAATGCCATAATCCCCTGAAATCGGCGTTCCTCTGTGGCCATTTCTCCGCTTTCTCCGCGTGTGTTTCCTGCAGTTTTTTATTTTTATTTCCATTGTTTCGTCCGCAGTAACAACAACCGCATCGACAACAACAGAAACAATGGCCAAAGTGCAGTTCGACGCGTCAAGTGAATTAAGCGATTTTTAAAGCTTTACGCTAAATGAAATTTGAATTGCCAAAGTGTTCACTTGTGTGTGCAAATTAAATTACGCAAATCAAATAAATGTTTTAACAAAGCGAAAGAAAAATAAAGACGAAACAAATAAATACGGAGCTGGAAAGAAAAATAAAGAATTAAAAATGTGGCCCAAACAATGCCAGCAACAGTGTGTGTAAAAAATTCAACGAATATATATATCGCATCAATCATAGATAACTACAACGTTTAACAAAGCACAAAAGCAACTAAGAAAATAGTAAAATGTTTATTTTAACAGTAATTAAATTGCTGCTGATAGCACTGAATATATTCCCCAGTCGATTCACAAATCGACGGATTATGTTCCTCATCTACATGACGAATCTGGTGACGCACGGTAAGCTTAGCTTAGATTTATAAATCATTTTTATTTAAATTTAAACTAAAACCATTTAAATTTATTGTCAGATAAACAACATGACTTTATCGGGGGCTTAAAAATGCATTTATTGAATGTAAAAGCTCGTTGATGTTAGGATTAGTTTGGTGATAAGTCGATGATTATATATTTTTCAATTAAAACAAATAAATTCAAAGGCTGAAAATATTTTCTTTATTGTTTTGAAATTCGGTACATTTTGTAACTGTTTTATAATACTTATATTAGGTTTTATAGTAAAATAAGGTAATCCTCTAAATTAATTTGCTAATACTTTATACTAAATATTCTTAGTTTTATTATGTTTTTTTGTAAATATTTATCAAAGAGACACAGACCTATTGGTTTTTTAAATCATTAAAACTTAAACAAAATATAACTTGTTCAAATTCTTTTATAATATAATTTTTATCAATTTAATTAAACTGCAACCTTCTAGACCTCTCGTATTTTCTTTCCCTGCCAACACTTTTCTTTGGAATCCTTTAACAAGCTTTTTCCATACGCTCGTATTTCCGCTACCAAATACGTGTTCTTTCGCCATGTTGAAACTGTCAGATCTGGTCATAATTTAATTAAGAAAATGAGACCTCAAAACGTTGGCAACGCCGCTTGTCCTCGCCAGCAACCCAAAACTTTAGCCCCCCAAAGCCGTGAACCGTGAGACAGGTGCAATGCTGGTGCCTACCTGGCTGAAGGCAGAAGAGGGGTGGCAGTGAGGGGAGGCGTGTGCCGACTGCACGACGCAGATAACGGGAAACACGGCCCCCATTGGCTTGGTCAGGAGGCAGACCATGTTTTTTTTATACCAATTATCTACGCAAGAGTGCAAGGGTACTTTGGAATAGTATGGAAAATTAGCAGTTATCCTTATTTAACTTTGAGTAGGGCCTTAAATATTTATTTAATTTTCTAGCTAAAAATAAAATTCATTTTTATAATAAGTCTATTATGTAAATTAAAAATTAAGAAGCACAGACTCGCATATGCAACCAAAAGCTTTCTCTGAAAATATTTCTAAATTATCATTGCCAATTTTAGGGTAATATTTTAACTTGTATCTGATGAACTGCCGGCTGAGGTATCCCAGAGTCGAGTGGCAAAATAGAGAGCATTTTATTTTCCTTTTTTTGTGCAGCACTTCCGCGCCAAAGACAGCGGCACGAACACGAGCTGAATGCATAGAGGAGGAAAATTCTCGTGCCAGGACAAAAGCTGCAGCAGCAGCAGCAGTAGCAGCAGCCTCAACAGGCTATATCTACGTGCTGGCATTTTCCCCATTTCCCTGGCTTTTCCCCCATACCATTCCCATTCCCGGGGCCAGATAAAAAATTGCTTTGTTTAATTATTTCATAATGACGCTGCGGCTGCGGCTGCCACTGTTGCTGCTGCTGCTGCTGCTGTTGCTGTTGATTATATTTGGCCTGTGGGCCAGGGATTTCCGGCAACAGCTGCTATTGCTCCTCCATCAACATTTGCACTTCTTTATTTTTATTACCCGGCACACTCCGCTGGCCTTTAATGACTTCGTTATGGTTGCCATAGCGAAGGCTATGAACTTGCCTTGCCCACAATTTATTCATACAGAGTTTCAGGAGTTTTCTACCAAACTCTATTTGAGAAAAAATGTTCTAACAAACCCAAAAAGCAATTAAGTTATATATAAGTTAAATTTGTGTTATATAGGTTTTAAGTTTAAAAGTAATCTAAATAAATAATAGTTTTATGTGTTCTTTATCTACATTGGTAACAACAAGTTGGCCAAGATAACTCTCTGAGTAAAAAGAAACGTAATGCTTTTAATTAATTCCCGGGAATTCCCTTAAGAATCGTAATTCGAGAGTTATCTAAGCCGCCTAAAGGAGTTCATCAAAGCTCCTTTTTCCCTTTGCTCAGGCATCGAATTATGCCTCTCCAGTCCCCTTTTCACTCATTAACTAACCGACTTTCCCTGGCACTTTCCATTTGCAGTCATGATGGATGAGCCACGCTTCGCCCAGCCGATACCAAACGTTACCGTTGCCGTCGGCCGAGATGCCAATCTGCCCTGCGTTGTGGAGCATTTGGGTGGCTACAAGGTGAGAAAACGAGAATAGGGGAAAATTCCGGAGAGGGAAAACGCCCCCAAAGATATGGGGGAAAGCCGCCCCTATAGAAGGGGAAAAGCTGCCCAAACAAAAGGGGAGGCGAACTGTCATAAATCGTGCGTAAACTGAACGCAATGGTCGAACAACGGCCACTTGATGAAGGAGTTGGTAACCGAGACGGACACTGTCAAAAATCAATTTCACAAATTGAACAAGGACCGAGGCGACGGCTGACTGACTGACTGACAGGCAGGGAAACAGACTTTTGGGCCACTCAATTGCCAGTCAAAGATAAAGCGGCCCATCGAAATATTGCCCCCAATTCAATGGAGATTCTGCATTCTGTCTTCCGATGACTTTCAGCTGTCATTAGCAAGTCGACGTATTGTTTGCCTTTGCCCGCAGCAACAATTTATGAACTGCATATATGCACTAATCCACAATAAGCTAAAGATACTCCCCAGAGTCCGCAGACCGGGGACTCTGGGACCTATGTTGGTGCCCTCGACCAAACAAAATGGCTAGAAAATCACTTATCATTTATCTCCCTCAGCTGCTGGCTGGCTGGCTGGTGCACACAGCGAGCTCATAACAAATCACAAATATTTACTCGCCATATCAACTTCATATAAAACACTGTCCCCGGGACTAGCACAAGTCCTGCTCCTTGCTCTTATTGGACTTTTGTCAACATTGGCCTGGCGGACATAAGGGAAAGTTGGTAGAAGAACGGGGCAGAAAGGCGAGAAACTCATTGCTGTCAGTCCTTGGGCTGAGGATAAATTTGAAAAGTTTGCAGCTGACCCAAGGCTGGGGAAATCCTTGCAATATTTCTCTGGATGCATACAGAGAAAAAGAGAAAGGATTAAATCTTGAAAGGGGGAAATATAGCACATTATTGTATTTAGTTTAAAAAACTGATAAGCCTTACGCATTTTCATGGAATTTTAATATAAATAAATATCTAATCAGTTTATAACACATTGCTAAGACAATTTGCCATATTTTTTCCCCGTGTACCATATCTTCTGCTTGTCACACGCAAAGGCAAATACGAAGTCCAAAGAAAGTGCGAATGGCAAAGGCGCAAAAAAGTGTATTAAAAATGCGGAAACAGCTGTCAGGCTGTCTTTATCCTTGGTCCTGCGTCACAACATGACGTTCATTTATAATGGTAGGACCTCCACACACATATGTGTTTAGCAGGGAACTGGGCCCGAGCCGGACTGTGTGTGTTTCCGTTGACTGTTGTTAGATCTTTAAAGAGAGAGACCCTGTGGGGACAGTCGACATTAGCTGGAAATTGACCGAATGATGCGAATCGATTTTCGAAATTGCCTGTTACTCGCAGGTGGCCTGGATCCACATCGACCGCCAAATGATTCTGACCATCCACCGGCATGTGATATCAAGGATTCCGCGCTACAGCATCACCTACACGGACAACACGTGGCTGCTGCACGTGAACCAGGCCCACCAGGACGATCGCGGCTACTACATGTGCCAGGTCAACACGAATCCGATGATTAGCCAGGTTGGCTACCTACAGGTTGTGGGTAAGTATCATCGTTTAATTCCCTGATTCCCGTTTAATTGATATTTTCGCAGTGCCGCCAAACATACTGGACATCGAGAGCACGCCGTCCTCGGTGGCGGTGCGAGAAAATCAAAATATCAACATGACATGCCGAGCCGATGGATTCCCATCACCGAAAATCATTTGGCGGCGTGAGGATGGCGAGGAAATTGCCGTTGAGAAAAAGAAGAAAGGTATGGGGGAAAAACTGAAAACTAGGAGAGAGAAAATTGGGAATAAATAAAACTCAATATAATTATCCCTGACCAAGAAAATATATATTTTTTCTCTCCTGAAGATGGTTATTGAACGACGACATTTAAAATTCCAAATTCACCATGCTCTCGACACTTTTATTTTCATGTCCTGGACATTCACCTGCATCCTTAATATAAATACCAATACCAGTTCTCGTCTACGATGGCGACGTCCTGCCACTGACCAAAGTGAGTCGCAACGAAATGGGCGCCTATTTGTGCATCGCCACCAATGGAGTGCCGCCCTCGGTGTCCAAGCGGATCATTCTCGACGTGGAGTGTAAGTATTCGATGCCAGAAATGAGGAATGAAAACTATTCCAATTGGAAGGCCATTTGGGGCCGAGTTCGTTTGGGAGTCAGTGGAGAGGGCTGCGTATTATATTAGTCCGTAGTTGGGGCGCTTTTGTCAGTTTAGTTGAAACACGCGCGCGCACTTACCGGAACGCGAGGAGGCCATTCATCCAGTCAGGCTTCCATCAGTCTATCCATCTATCCCATCTATGCTGCAAAGCACACTGGCATCCATCCATTCATCCAACCAGCCTGCCTGCCATATTCCTTGGTGGAGCTGATGTTGCTACCTGGTGCTCATCAATTTAACTGCACGCTCGTTGCTCCGGCAATGAGTGACAAACGCAGCTAAGCTGCCGCCATCTAATGCAGCTGATATATAACAAGGTATATGTGTATAGCATACACTGGCAGAAAATAGTTAGATAGAGAAAGAAAATTATAGTTAACTGAAAGGAGAATTTATTAAATTTAAATGGTATTTAAATATGCTTTTGAGTGCTGTTTATTTTAATATATTTTTATTACTTATTAACGCAGACTTTTAATTTTTTAATTTTTTTTTGGTAGAAATTTGGGTATAGGAATTATGCCTTATTGCTGATTGGGCTTATATAAATTATCGAAGTTGTATAGTCTGATAACTTATTAACAATTAATATTTCCAATAGTTTTTCTAGGCTTTCCCCTTATATACAAGAAAAAGAGTCATTCCCTTGAAGCTTTTTATACCCTTGCAGGGTATTATAATTTCAGTCAGAAGTTTGCAACGCAGTGAAGGAGTCATCTCCGACCCTATAAAGTATATATATTCTTGATCAGCATCAACAGCCGAGTCGATCTA